>PVKM010005724.1:0-46837 GCA_004027735.1 Carollia perspicillata
AGTCTTTCTGCCTGGAGTATTTATCCTCTTTAATCCTCTCTGAGAAAAATCTTATTATGCCTTCAAAATCCAGATCATAGATCAGCTGCTTTAAGAAGCCTTCCCAGACCCTTCCAGATAGAGTCAATCATTTCTTTTCTGCCCCTCATCCTGTCACTCACTGTGATGTTCATTTATTTTTATGTTAGTAACAGGGCTATTATTAAAATGAAACAAGATGTTCATAAAAAGAATACATTCCGAGCTATGTAGTTGCTATAGATTTGTTTTTAGTGGACATCGCACACTTGCCCAGGTTGTCATTCTCAGAGAGCTCAGCTTGTAGTCAGTATTTGACAGCACAGGTGTGGTCATTTGTTTGTTCCTTTATCCAAAAGATGTTTGTCCAGGCACCAACTGTGTCCCAAGTGCTGTGTGTGCGATGTATAGCAAAGTGAAGAAAGTGTTTCAAAAATGTGATAAAATATAATACTTAAACATGAAAAGAAAGCAAATAAGGCCGAGAATTAGTCACAAGGAGGCTCTGAAGTTAGAATTTACATCTCAGTTCCTGGGGGACTACGGGAGGGCTACAGCTGGGCCCCTGCTCTGCTAGTTATCATCATGTCCTCTTAGAGGAGAACTCAGAGTTGTTAGTATAACTCACTGAATAACTTTTAGTTAATGTTTAGAGTTTATTGTATAAATATATGTCTGGTATGCCCTGTTTCCTTCTCATTAAAAGATGTGGCTTCAATCATTCTTAATAAGTCATTTTGTCATTATGTCTATGGTCAAAAATTCCTGTGAGTTACATATGGTAATTACACAAAACTGAGTTGAATGGCTCCCACCTGACTATTATGGTCAGGATTCCTGTGCCCACACAGAATATGTTTAGGAAACCCATGTCTTCTATAGAAATCTGTTGTCAAAAGGTTTATTTCTCTCTGGATATATATTACTTGCTAAAATCTCTCCCTCGACTTGCTGTCCTCATTTAGCTTGCAGGTAGGGTTTCCAGAACCACTGGAAACTTGACCACTTTCCTGACCACTTGACTCTTCACTGGGTTTCTTGACTAATCCTGGTATTCTGCTTTTCTCTTTATTCTCTGTGTAAAGGTGATCTCCCATCTTTCTGACCAGAGTGCCATGTGAGACCTTCAGTGCTTCATAGTGCCAACAAGGAATCTTGTCCATTCATCTGGCTGTCATAGACCCTGTCACACCCACACACATGCTGCCCCAAAGCTGGCCCAGCCTGATGGCATGATCCATGGCCGGTTGACTTGGGTAGATACCATTCATTATGAAGAATCACTGTGCTGCCAGTCTTATAAAAGTATAGCAGGTTTTATTGTTCATTCATCTGTTCCACACTTGTTGAGAGTCAGCCCTGATGCTAAGGTCTGGAGATACAGATGAGTGGTCCCAGCCCTGCCCTCATGCAGTTCACAGTCTCACGTGGAGCAGTAACTGCTTGTGATTCTATGTGGAATTTTTAAACTCAGGGCAAACAACTGTGATGAGCGTGCTTCCTTTCCCTTTCCTTTTGTTCATTGGGTTATCCTTTAGCCTTTTGGAGTTCCTTGACTATACATCCAAGGGACCTAACGTGGACTGGGCTTGGATTGGAGGTGGCTTCTTATGTGACACTTGCCCCTTCTAATCATAAGCTGACATATGACCTTGGAGAGATCTTTGTGACTCTCCATTCTGTTTTGTGGATGGCATTAGAGAGATAAAGGGCAATTAATGCATTTTAAAGAATGTTGGCTACTTAAAATGCAATTTTGGCTTGAAGAACAGGATTCACAAGTGGTTTCTGTGTTATCTTTATTGTTTAATTTGTAAAAATATCCTTAAAATAAACATGCATGGATGAAAAAACTGAAATAGTTTACATTATACATTGTAGAGCTTAAAAATAGGCCTTGTACTGTTGAGGAACTTATTCATTATCTGGGGAGAACTTGGTGGAATAAAAACTTACATTAACAAGGCAATAAAATACATTTTGAATTCTCATTGATCATAAGACTTCTTATGAGGCCAACTAGACAGTCTGTTTTACACCTGCTTTGGGTTTTATAGTCTCCCTTCCCCATGAAGAAAAATTTACAGTCTCTTGTAAATCTCCTACTAGACACCTAATTTTTTCTTACCATAGGAGAGCTGTCCTGGCTAGATTCCCAAAGACTGAGTGAGGTCAGCAGTGGTCTTATGTTCAGGGTAACCTGAAGGTCCTCAGATCCTGACATCGTTCTTCTTAATGGGAAGGATAATTGAAAGGAATGGGGGGTAGCTGGTAGAGCAATATTTGTCTCCTTTCTTGTTTGCCCTTAAACTCACAGGATCATATTCCAAATCAGCTGAGTGTGCTACCAAATCCTTGAGAAATGGTGATGCCCCTGCAATAGGGATTTACAGATCACCTTCCTTATGAGAGGTAGTGTTGTGCAGTGGCTAGAAACAAAAAAGCATTTACTAGCTATCACCTTAATATTTCATCAGTTGTAAGATGTGCTCTTTGCTCTACACTTTAATATCTCTGAAACTGGGGCAGAAATCACAACTGATGGCATGCTGCAGTTAATTGGCTGCATTTTTGTCCTTTATGAGCAGTAGATAAAACAATAATGGGACTGTCAGCTCAGATTAGGTGATGATATGGCACTAGCTGTGTGAACTGTAGGCAAGACGCTTAAAAGCTTTGTGCCATATATCCCGCATTGGTCCTTGCTGTGCAACACTTAGCTCAAAGTAAACCACAGAAATAAAAGTATATGCTTCTTATTGCACTGTTTTATATTTCTCCTTAAGACTCACCTTTAACAGGAACCTAAGCAACTAAACAAACAAGCAAGCAAAATATAACCAAAGACATTGAAATAGAAAATGGGATGACAGTGTCCAGAGGGGAGAGGGGAGGGAATTTCACGGAAAAAGGGAGGGGATTATAGGAACAAGTATAAAGGACACAGGGACAAAAACTAAGGGGGGTGGAAATGGGAGGGAGGTGGGGAGCACTGGGGGGGGGGTGGACTGGGATGGGAGTAAAAGACAGAAAACTGTACTTGAATAACAATTAAAATAAAAATAAAAAAAAAGACTGTCTCTCTGAGACAGGGTAGAACATAGATCAATTCTTTACATTAACAAGCGTAGTAAGTGGGATTTTTGTGATTACTTAGTTCAAATTATTACTCTAGCATGTGCTGATTTATTTTTATAATAAAAATGATCATGAGAAGGACAGGGAAATAAGTATGGAGGTGAATAACAATACATATTTGTGTAATGCTCCTGTTTTCTTCTTTAAAAATGTGATTTTATTTTACCATTTATTTTTTTGTTGTTGTTCAAGGACAGTTGTCTCCATTTTCCTGCTACCAATTTCCTCTTCCCTGCCCACCCCCACCTCCCACCCTCAATCCTGCCCTCCTTTGGCTTTGTTCATCATAATGCTTCCTGCTTTTGAAACCACTTTAAGGTCTTATCCTCATTTAAGCATCACCTCTTCCCCATGAGGTAAAGGGCAAGGCGTTATCCTCCTCTACAGGAGGGAAGAGATTTAGTGGCTTACTCAAAGACACTCAGATATTTTCTCATTCCTAGTCCAGAGCTCTCTTCTGCTTTCGAACTCTTACCCACACCCACAGTATCAATTCTCACTCCTTTTTGATTGCCATTAGTATTTCCAGAGGTCCTCTCTCATTTTTTAGATATTCCCACTGTGTGTCTCACTATCACCCTGACTTGTCGGACATGAACCATTTGTCTTTTCCCTGTAACAAATCCATTCTAAATTACTCTCTAGGTTTAATTCTTTCAACAGTGCAATTACCCTCTCACGGGAATGTGCAGTCATATTTGACCCTCCCTCTTTCCTCAACATCCTCCCTCACAGTTTATCATCACCAGTTTCTTTCCATCATTCTTCTCTAGTGTCTTTTCCTTTAAATCTCCACTGCTATCTTTTTCCAGACAGGACTTTTGAAATAGTCTCTTGGTCTTATAACTCATCTGGTACACAGCCAGGTTAACCTTTAGAAAATTCCTTTTATAATGTCACAGAAGTCTCCAATGGCTCGATATTGGGCAGAATGAAGTCTAAGGACTAAGGTCTGATTAGTGTTATCATTCAGTCACAGAACACTGGACAATAATAGGCCTAGGGACCTAATGGGCCTCTTAGACCAAGAGAAACGAAGATTGTGAGTCAGCCAAGAGAAGATAATGCCAGTCCAGACAAGCAAGGCCCTTCTAGGTCTTCTCCTCAATCATTTAAATTGATCCTTTATTATCCTCAACATAAAACTTCTTCTACGCAGCCAATTCTTTCAATAAAACTTGGACACCCTGTGCTCATTTCTGCCCTGTATCTCTGTTTATATTTCTTCCTAATCATTCAAAGATATATTAAAATGAACATTTATTGAGTACTTACAAGACAAGGGGAATATAAAAATGAAGAAGATCCTGCTTCGCCCCTAGTAGCTCAGAGGGAATTAAGGAAAGAGGACAAATAAGCAATTAATTACAATACACTTCAACAAGTGCCATTGCTTGTAAAGCATTTCAAGGGGACATAAAGAAGCCGTTGCTCTGTCCAAGGCAGACAGGAAAGGCTAGAAACTGGGTGACATTTGAACTAATCTTCTTCCCCTTTGTTGTTTTAGATACTTTTCAGACATCTATCCAATAGGCCAGTGCTGCTCAAATGCCCGAAGCCTTTTTCTGAGGTGTCAACCTATGTTTATCACCTTTCAAAACTCCTTAGGAAATTACTGTGGTTATGTCCTATTTTCGCATTAATTATCACCTGTTGAATCAGTGTTTCCTGTATGATTTTCTTCATTCTTGCAACTAGATCATAAACTCCTAAACATAAAATACCATATTTTACATGTTTTAGTATCCATATCCAGACACAGAAACTAAATCCATGCTTATTAGACAAATTATTTCCATCTTTTGTGTACATATTAATTTCCATGATTAAGAAGTTATATATGTACAGTCACACATTAGCAAACATAAGTTCTGATGATAAAAGTGAGTTTTTCAGAGAGAAGGATGCACTATGCAGGTATGGGTCACTAAATAATTCAGTGACATGTAGAATGTGTCACTAAATAATTCAGGTTATGTACAGCAGATCTTAAGCTGATTTCTATAATGGCCATGCTTCTGTTATTTAGCGATCAGGGAGAGATGTCCACATACACGAAACAAGTGCTGAAGGCGAGGTAAAGTGATGGCGTTTGGTCAACAATATATGCACTGAAACAAACATGAATAAAATGTAGACTGATTTTTTTAAAGCCTTGAATAGGACTACAGAATATTTAATATTACGTTATCAGGATCATGTTTCCTTGAACAAATACAGGTGACTGCTCGTTCTTGTTGCCTTTTCACCTGTGATCACCAGGCTGGCATCATGGCGTCTCCTCTTTCCTGCCTTCCTGAACTATAAGGAAGGCTTGAGCTACACCTAGGTTTGTTTGACTTATTTATAGCAAACAAAAAATATAGGTGAAACTGGACAAAACTGGATGACTTTATGACAGAGGAAGTGTGCATGCTTAAAAAATAAATTAATTATTCAAAGTTGACTCAAGTCGATTTAGGGAAAATTCAATCTAGAACAAATTTAATGTGCCAGTATTTGGATTTTTGGATTAAATGCCCAGATTAATAACTATTTTTGTTATTTTAAAAATTATAAATCTAACAATATATTTAAGTTTTAGCATTGTGCAAATCCTTTGCTTTGTTGCAAAAGAGACCATAAGATAAAATTTAAGGAGAACATTGTTACATTTTGTACAAGTTGAAGGCATTTGAGAATGTATGAATTTTATCTCTACAAACAGTTATATCATAAGGTCTGTTATGGGTGAACAGTAGCAGAACTTAAACTTAGGTAACTAGAATGGATTTATACTTTACCAGTTGGGGACTTAAATTTATAAACAATTTCTTTAAGAAATATTTTAGTTGGCATGGATGGAACTGGAAAGCATTATGCTAAGTGAAATAAGCCAGGCAGTGAAAGACAAATACCATATGATCTCACCTTTAACAGGAACCTAATCAACAAAACAAGCAAGCAAGATACAACCAAAGACACTGAAATAGAGAACAGGCTGACAGTAACCAGAGGGCAGAGGGGAGGGAATTTCAGGGGAAAAGGGGAAGGGTTTGCAGGAACAAGTATAAAGGACTCATGGACAAAAACAAGGGGGGTGGAAATGGGAGGGAAGTGGGGAGGGCTGGCGGGGTGCGCTGGGATGGGAGTAAAAGGCAGAAAACTGTACTTGAACAACAATTAAAATTAAATTAAATTAAAATATATACATTTTAATTGAATTTATTGGGGTGACATTTTAAATAAAATTATATAGGTTTCAGGGGTACAATTTACTAATACATCATTTATATTTGTATTATGTATTCACCACCCTAACTCAAGTCTTTTTGTATCACAATTTATGTAAACAATTTATTTAATAGACTTTATTACAGTTAGAAAATAGATTAAAAAGTTTATTTAGCACTTGGAAGTTATTATAGAAAATAATATTGTATTTTATACAAAACATTTTTTTAAAGATTTTATTTGTTTACTTTTCAAGAGGGGGAAGGGAGGGAGAGAGGGAGAGAAACATCGATGTGCAAGAGATACATCAATTGGTTGCTTCTGGCATGGCCCCAGCTGGAGACCTGGACTGTGATGCAGACCAGGTATGTGCCCTGACTGGGAATTGAACCAGAGACCTTTTGGTTCATAGGCCAGTGCTCAATCCTCTGAGCCACACTACCAAAGGCACAAAACGTTTCTAAGTTGTAAAAAGCAGTGCCAAAATGCAGAAAAGAAAAGTAGTATTTATAAAAATGCAATAGGTAATTTCCTATTTCTACTATTTTAACATTGCTTAGAGAATCTCTACATCTGAAGTTGCTTGGTGTATTCGCTATAAAGGAGCAGTGGCTTCTGACACTTTCTGCTTTTATATCCACTAAACAATGCAGGGCCCTAAATATAACATTACAGATATTGACTCTAGTGTACTGACATAACCTCATTTCATAAGAAAACATACAAATATTGTTAGTAATGTAATTGACATGAATGTTAAGAGATCGGAGACAACTCTTAAATATACATTTGCATTTTCAGTTTGCAGATACATTTCAAAAACATACATTTTTATCTAGCATTTGCTTTTCCACAACAACCATTCTGGTTGTCCACCTGCTGTCTCTTACGGTGAGGTTAGCAATTGAGGGTTCAACTTTGTTGCCCTGAACACTTGAGTAAAGCCTTCTTATGTGTTCAGGGTCAGGCCCTCACTTTAAGTTTGTATTGTTGTGAGTCCCCAAAGTTTTGGTTTGGGGCTTCTCTACTTGAATTTTAATGATGAGGTGTAACCAAATACACTTGTTTCCTTAACTTTTCAATATCATTGCTGATCTTATTTAAGGTAAATCAGAGGACAATAATTTTAAAGCAATATTGCTCAAGTGGACCTGTGCTGAAATTTGTCATGCTTGACGTCTGCCTGAGAATAGGCAGCCACTTTCTTAATAACATGGGTTCATCTTTGGTTCCAGCACTTGCTTGTTCCTTATATTAAACAATGGGATACAAAAGTAAGACCTTAGAATAAAATTTTACCTTTTCTTATCAAATGCAATTTTACCTAATAGAACAGTAAATAAAAGGTTAAGAGACTAATTTGTAAGTTTTCAGTGTAAATAACCAACACATTTGATTGCTTTTAAAGTTTTCTTGTACTTTTTACATTTCACATAAATTAAGAGAAAAAAAAAACACTTGTAGACTTTACAAAATGCTCACACACCATTTTTTGTTTTGATACTACATGAAGTCATATTTCCCTGTTGGGAAGTGGGAAAAGTTAGAGCAATATTCCAACAGGAATATCTTATAATGCAGTAACACTACTTAAAAAAATCATTCCACCAATCATTAAAAAACATTACTTACTTCACTGTATCTGCGTGATGTTCAAAGTTAAAGCTCATTGTTTCAGATAGTAGGGAGGCTTCTGTGCTGAGAATTTTCTGGCTTATTCATAAAAATGTCCTAAGCTGAAGAACAGGATAGCAGTGAGGGAGTAAAACAAACACAGAAACCCAGGAGAAAAGACATGCCCTGAAGACCTGTGCTAATGGCAACGGAGGAAGCAAGGGGAGGGCTCCTCCTCTGGAATTTTCCCCTGATCTCCAACCTGTGTTAGTATAAAGAGCTCGCAGACAGACACAATTTTTAAATACTGAAATGCCTGGGTAAGCTCAGAGGTATGCTGAGACCATTTTTCCCCCTACATAGATCAGGCATATCATTCACCTGTACGCAAATATGGCCTATGTTTGCAAAGACAATAGCTGTTGACATCTCTGAATTATATAGAACACTATGTACAAGGGGTGTACAAATGGGACTTTTGTTTGTTTTAATAACTGTTGGAAATGCTTTAGTTTGGTTTTCAACTCCAGTTATAAAACAGACTTTCTGTTTTAATAGCCCAATTTTATAGCAATTTCTGGCTGGACAGCTTGTAAAAGATCATATAGACAAAGCACTTGATTCTGAAATGAGGTAACGTAGTTTCACTGCTCTGAAATGATTGGCATCTTTGCTCTCTACCTCCATGTACAATAAAATAAGAAAATGTTGTGAACTTACTTCTAAAGATGAAAAGCTATTTCTGTTGTGGATTTCTTTGTGTGTATGCCTTTTTAAACAGAAATACTCTCAAAAAAGTTTTTGATAATGTAACATAATGTATTTGGAAATAAATTTTATTTAAAAATTCATAAAAGTAATGTATGCTTTAAAATTCTTTTTCTTGATTGTAAATTACATTCTCTCTCCTTCCTTCCCAAAGAGTAATAGGTGATGTAGCTTATTTATCAGTAAAGATCCTGGTCCATTTGCATTCTTTAATATGTGCAGGAACTTCGGTTTTCTTGTTAGTGAAAGATGCAGTGTTGGGATTGGAAAGTGGTACCCAGTCTGGTGGGTGTGGGAAGGAGACACATAGGAAAGGATCAGTAAACCTGGTTAGTGGGTACTACTCTGTGCTTCACTCCAAGAGATGGTGACTCTTGGAGAATTAAGAGTTGCAGAACTGGGTGTATGCTTATAAAACAGTGTTTTCTCTTGTTTGACTGAGTTTATGCGTTTTAGAAAAGAATACCACAGGGGTGATGAGATACATTTTTAAAAGTCTCTTCAAACATCAATCTCTTTTTCTGTAAAATGCAATGATATAAGTATCTTCCTCATAGGTCTGCTGTGAAAATTAAACAAGGCAGTAAAGTAAGGTGCTCAGCATAGGACTTGATGTCTAGCAAGTCTTTGACAGACGTTAGGTATACAATAATAATCAGATTCTGATTTCTCCTACATTCAGACTGCTGGAAAAGATGGACAAAAAGTATGTTTTGAGTCAGCTGAAGTTTTAACAGGCAAGCACATATCAGAGGTTTCTAAACTCTAATCCTCACTCTCAAGATTTATTTGAGGAGAGTCAGAAACTTAATGGTTAAGTCTCCTTAAGAAGAATTTGTTCCCCCTAGGACCAAAGGAAGGGAAATCCAAAATTTAAGGCTCAGCATAAACTATACCCTTCCCTATAAAGAGGGATATCTTCAGAACTCAAAGATCATATTTAGAAAGATTAGAATTGATAGTCAAGTGGGAAATAAGGAGAGTAGAGTTTAGTTGACATAAGTATGTTAAGCAATTTGAGTTTTATCTTGTGGATCATAGGGAAGAAAATGATGTATTAAAAATAGAGATCATATTCACTTATAAGATAGAGGCCTAATCAGAAATGCTTTGCTTTCTCAAACAACCAAAAGAAGGATGACAACCAATTTAAAAACAAACAGCAACCAGAACTGCCAGAAAATCATTTGCATGGAGTCCAACAATCAAGGATTGAAAGAAACATTCATCCAGGTTGGTAAGAGAAGCAGATATGGGCAATGGGGGCTGAGAGGATGAACAGCTAGGCCAGGTGGTGGACGGCCTGAGTGATCCCACAATTTCCCACAGATAAGGCAGTAGGAACAACGGGGGAGTGAGACAGATCGGCAAAACCAAGGGTTTCAGCATGGGGAAACTAAAGACTCAAAACCTCTGGCTGTAAAAAATCTGTGGGAGTTGTGGGTGTGGGAAAAACTTCCAGCCTCATACAGAGTCTGTTAGAGAGGCCCACAGGGTCCTAAAACATATACAAACCCACCCACCTATGAATCAGCACCTGAAAGTTCATAATCTACTTGTGGGAAGCAAGAAAAGTGATGGAAAGTGGGACAAGAGCCAAGTAAGCAGTGTTGTTCCTTCTTTGACCCCACCCCCACAGACAGTACCCTGAAGCAGCAAAGAGGGTTGCCCCTCCCTGGCAAATACCTAAGACTCGGCCCCTTACTACATAACAAGTGTACCAAGACAAAGAAATATGGCCCAAATGAAAGAACAGATCAAAACTCCAGAAAAAGAACTAAGTGGCAAGGAGATAGACAACCTATCTGATACAGAGTTCAAAACACTGGTAATCAGGATGCTCACAGAGTTGATTGAACTCAGTTGCAAAATGAAGACTACACAAAGTGAAATAAAGGAAAATATACAGGGAACTGACAGTGGAGGAAAGGAAATCAGGACTCAAATCAATGATTTGGAACAAAAGGAAGAAATAAATATCCAACTGGAACACAATGAAGAAACAAGAATTCAAAAAAATGAGGAGAGGCTTAAGAACCTCTTGGACAACTTCAAATGCTATGACATCTAAATCATAGGGGTGCCAGAAAGAGAAGAGAAAGAGCAAGAAGTTGAAAACTTAGTTGAACAAATAATGAAGGAAAACTTCCTCAATCTGGCAAAGGAAATAGACTTCCAGGAAGTCCAGGAAGCTCAGAGAGTCCCAAAGAAGTTGGACCCAAGGAGGAACACACCAAGACACATTATAATTAATTTACCCAAGATTAAAGATAAGGAGAGAATCCCAAAAACAGCAAGAGGAAAGGACTTCACATAGGACTGCCCATAAGGCTATCAGCTGATTTCTCAAAAGAAATCTTGTAGGCAAGAAGGGGCTGGAAAGAAGTATTGGAAGTCATGAAAGGCAAGGACCTACATCTAAGATTACTCTATCCAGCAAAGCTATCATTTGTAATGGAAGGGCAGATAAAATACTTCCAAGATAAGGTCAAGTTAAAGGAGTTCATCATCACCAAGCCCTTATTATGTGAAATGTTAAAGGCACTTATCTAAGAAACAGATAAAAAACTATAAACAGTAAAATGACAACAAACTCACAACTATCAACAATTGAACATAAAAAACTAAAACTAAAACTAATCAAACAACTAGAACAGTAACAGAATCACAGAAATGGAGCTCTCATGGAGGGTTATCAGTGGGGAAAGAAAGGAGAGAATGAGGGGAAAAGGTATAGGGAATAAGAAGCATAGTAGGTAGGCACAAAATAGACAGGTGGAGGTTAAGAATAGTATAGGAAATGGAGAAGGCAAGAATTTATATGTACAACCCATGGACATGAACTAAGGGATAGGAAATGCTGGTAGGAGTGGGTGGGGGTGCAGAGCAGAGGGGGATAGAAGGGAGAAAAAAATTGGGGCAACTGTAATAGCATAATCAATAAAATATACTTAAAGAAGAAAGATTAGAATTGATTGTGACATTATCTATTCTTTTAATTCTTGGATTTAACTTTTACTCTTTCTCTAAATAACTGTAACTTATTCATTTGCTGATGATTAATGTTTTGCCTTCCTAAACACAACATTCTTATATTTCTCAATAATCTCTGATCATTTTCAAGGGACCAAGCTCACTTAGATGGAAGCCAATGATGTAGAGAACAATAAGAGTTTGAGGTTTCCTATGGATAACTATGGTGCCCTCGAATTCAGCTATAATTTACTGTTTATTTTTAACTTTTATCCTCATCCAAGGATGTTTCTTCATTGCTTTTAGAAAGACAGTACAAAGGAGAGAGAGAAACATTGATTGGTTGCCTCCTATATGTGCCCAAACCAAAGATGGCACACACTGGGATTGGGACTTGAACCTGCAACCTTTAAGTTACAGAGTGACGCTGCAACCAACTCAGTCACACTGGCCAGGGCATTAGTTAAAATGTAGTAAATTATTAGAGAAATAGTGTTCAACATGAGTAAAGTTGAGTAATGATGAGAAAATAACAACAATTGCTTTCTTTTATTAAACTTCTATGAACCAATGACCATGCTACGACTTTAAATGCACAATCTAACTCTCACAATAATCCTTCATATTAATTATTAATTGACCCTTACTGAGAAGAGCCTCAAAGATACTGTAACTTGCCTAAAGTCGGTAAACAGTAGCTCTAGGTTTTAAATCTACATATTCAGAATTTGAAATTCTGTTGTCATGGAAGTACTGAGATGAGAACAAACATGTGAGTTAAAATAAGATGACAGAGACTCCTCATCATGGCCAAACATCATAATTATTGGAAGCAGCTTTTTTAAAATACATTTTCTGCAAATCTATTGAGATATAGTGAATCTTCACTGTTTTGTAGAGGCACATGGGTGATTTAGAAACATTCTCTCCATTGAAAAAAGTTAAACAATTTCTGAAATGAAGTACTAACAAAAGACTTGGATTATATTGTCTAGAAAGACAAGGACATATGTCCTTGGAAGGGCAAAAGTATAACCTTAGGAAAAGAATTACTTGGGACTCCTTTTTAAAAAAATAAATGAAATTAAGGCTGTGAAAATTGATTCTGACTTATCAATTTGATATCCTAATCCTATTTCTTAGAAGTTACTTTGAATGACTTTTGGCTGTTTCAAAACATGCACCTAGGAGGATTAAAATTTGCTACTACTGAAGCTATTCAAAATATCTGCTTAAGGCTCGTGAAAGTAATTCCTAAATAGGAGTTTCATACATTATTTGAGTGATGGTGACTGTGTAGTTTCTCAGAGGAAGAGGCCAAGGCTTCCTTGTATAGATCAGACACAGGTTTCAAAAAGGCTTTTCTTAACAAAAATGTTTAAAATAGTCACATAATTTCGTGTTAAAAGTGAATGTATTGGGGCTTAATTCATAATATAAATGTATCCCCATAGTACACTATAACATATGATTAGGTAGTCAATACAAAGGAAATAATAGAAATTTGGCATTATATTTAAGAGATAGTAATCATTTTTTAAAATGAGAGTTCAGGTGTTTCTATTCTTTACATATATGAAAAAATTTAAATAAGATGTGATTTATACAATTCCGGGTCTGGGAGTATCTTTATCCTCTAGAGTCCAATGGCTCATTTTTTTTTTAGTTGAAAACTTTTATTATACCCTCACCTAAGAGATGGGACGACAACATGTGATGAGACAAATCCACTAATGGAAATCTCATTATTTCTTCCGAAGCCCGTACATTCTTGAGAGAATCCTGATATAAAGAAATTTCTTCTTTTGAGACTGAATCTGCCTTTCACCCATTGTTTTCTTTTAAAACATCCTAAACCCTACCAACCTGATTATTTCCCTTTGTGGCTTTCCAACCTTCAAAGGCCTGGTTACTAAAATGTCTATCTTCTCTAGACTAATAATCAATTATCCCTATTCTTTTAATTGTTCTTCAGATAGCATGATTTCTGGTCACCTCTGCATCTAGAACGTGCTTTCTTAAAACAATTCCAATTCCTCTATATTCCTCTCGGATGTGTGAATCCACAAGCATTTTGAAATTCAAATATGTAGTTTACTAGATAAGTCTCATCACATGGTGTTATAGTAATGAGTATAATGCAGTGGACGACTCCTCATTAGTCTAGACAGGATAATTTTTAGTAATTTCTCCTTTAATGCCTGAATCTCTCAATTGGACTGTTACTTTTTGAAGTAAGGAAATACGTTTATGTTGGCCATTGTTCTACCTCCCATGTCTGGCATAGTGTCTGTCTGACACAGTTAGTATTCTCTAAGTTTTCACTGACTGAATGATAGATGGATGGATGTTAATCAAGGTCTGTGGTGTCATTCTTATTTTAACTCAATAATAAATTTGTTACCCATAGTTTCAGTAGGGTCTGATATAAACTGCTTCATGATAGTAAATCTCATAGCTATTTCCTCCAAGAGCTATAAAATCTTTGTAGCATGACTTTTACAAAGGAGAAACATCACACATCAAGAGGATGTATCATAGAGGCTAAGGTGATTCTGTGATTTCTGACCTGTGGATGTCTGTTATTGATGTCTGTTTTTCCTTGTGAATTCTTTTATTGATCTCTCACTTTGGAAGGAGGTGAAATGTTAGGCAATTATTTACTTGATCTGAAATGGCCTTGATACCATTCTCTCAATATCTTAATCAAGATTATGGATGAGGAAGTGTATGAGAGGCAGATCAATGTGCAAATAGCATGGATCTGGAATATACTGCGAGTGCCCTGGAATCAGCATTCCATCTGACAGCAGATTGGAATTGTGGTGCAATTTCCTTCTTTTTTATCCAATGCATGGAAAAGATATAAGAATAAGTCATAAATCACACAGCCTAAACTGAACAAGAGCTCAAGGCAGACAAGGGGCCATGAGAATATCTAAAAGGAGGGAAGCAGATAGGATGCTGCATTTGTCAGCTGGGTTTTCAATAGTAAGCTTTGAGGGCTATTGCAGAATATTTCCTGGGGCACCTTTATCCCATGAAATGCCACACAATCAAACAAAGAGAGATGCAAAAAGCCTAGAAAGGTTTTTCTAATGCTGAAAGGAGAAGCAAATGCTATCTGAGGCTGTAACAATACAATAAAGAAGGTGGCAGTCCAGTGTTTTAATGGATGCTTGGAGTTTTATGTTCCTTATCAGATATCATTATTTTAAAAGCAAGTTTGAAAATCAATACATCCCCAAAAGTAGCAGCTGAGATGAAGAGGGTGTTTTTGGATCTTATTTAATGAAGGACTAAGAAAATTAAAACAATGGTTCTTGACTTGGGCATGTATTTCAGACTCATTTGAGTTATTTGTTTGTTTTTGATACACATATAGATGCCCTTCCTCCTAAGGATTCTTATTCCTTGGGTTTGGAATAAAGAGAGGCTGTACATTTTAAAGAAGTTTTACAGATGCTTCAAATGCATTTCTTTGGTAGAGAACCATGCAAAGATGTCAAAGTTTCTACTTACCGAATCCCCTGGAAAACCAGTTGGCCAATTACCACCTGGCCTCTTTATTTCCAAACTTAATAGCTAACCAGCTGTGGCTGAAGGAAATGCCTTTTAGGTAATCATCAGCGGAGTGGGTTGGCCAGGATGGTTATTGCTGGTGGATAATCATTGTGCTTCTCTTCCTTTGTATCTACAACCAGATGCTGATATGGATTTTTTTTATCTCATTTTCACTCCCTCCTTCAAACACTCATCTTGTACAGTACCAGAGGTAGACCAGGTCTTGGTGGGTGAGGGAGATCTGGACTAGGACTGGAACTTGGATGGGTCCAGACCTTAGATTGTATGTGGTTCATAATTTGGTGAAAATATTAAATTCAGTTAGTCTTGACTAAACTCTTTATTCAGTAACTCTCTCCATCTCTTCTCCTCTCCTCTCCTCCCCTCCCTTCTCCTATCCTCTCATCTCTAATCGTTTCAGCATCAGTTTTGCAAACAGGCTTTACTCATTTGGAAGAAGTTGTCACTCTTCTGTCCTATTACCTTGGCTATTATCTTTGAAAGGTAAGATGATTTTCTGCTTAAAAAAAGTTTTCAAGACTTCTTATTTATTACAAAGTAGGTAGAGTTAGTCACCCCTGTCCCTAACTTCTTCACTTTTCTCTCTCTCTTTGCTATACTTTTCTCTCTCAGTTTAGTAATTCACGGCCAAAATGGGAGATTTATCTAGTTGTGTTTGTGATTACCTGAACCTGAAAATGATGAAAGGTAAAGCAGTCGCAGCTGTATTGGGCATTTCCTTCCAAATATTCTTACCATTTTCTCTCCTTGGAAAAAGGCAGGCAGAGATCAAGTTTAGTTTAGAGCGTGAGTATGTTTTGGCTCAAACATACCATAGTCCAAACATGACTTTACTCTAGTATCTGAGACTTGGCTAGAAAAGGTTTTGTTTGCTTGAATATGGCCAAGGGTTGTCTTACTAAGAAGCTAAAGCAGTTGTGATGCAACAGCCCTGGGAGAAAGGGACCACACAGAACAAGTCTGCTTCTCACACAGAGGGACGGAGTAGGAAACAATTAGGAGTTTTTGGAGGAGGTTCTGAGACCCAACAATACCCTGTCACTTTCCCCTGAAAGAACAAGACACACCTGCAAATAAAGGCTCAGTGCAGTCAACTAGTTGTCTAAAGCCTCTTCACATTCCCTCTGTCATCCGACCTATCCATCCAAAGGAAAAATGGAGATGAGAGCAGGGAAGCAGGTATCTGGTTACTTTATCTTTTTATGTTTGTCTGCAGCAGACTATTAAATAGGCCATTCCCACCATTCCTTTGTCTCATTTCAGTATTGGTATACCGGATTTAAAAAAATAGTCCATTAATTAATTCCTCAAGCTGTAAAACTGGCCTCGGGCTCCTGCGTATAAGAAAGGTACTGATAGCAGTTTTTCCCATCTCTGGATGGATGTAAGTCATAATGGGTAACTCTCTCAGGCATATTTTCCTGTTAAGTCTCTCATTTTAAAAAATATATACCTTAGTCATTTTAGAAGAAACTTTAAACATGGTAGACTGAGGTGGGCCAGTATGAGTGTGGGGTATATTCTAGAACCTACAGTTGTCTCAGGGCTCCTACATTCATGTCACGGATAGAAGCACTGCCAAGCCCTAAAGATGGCATCTCACAGAGCACAGCAGACTCCTCCATGAAATCCCTGTCATCTCTTAGCTCCACCTGGCTGTGACTACACATAAAAAGGCCCTTTAATGCATTCTAATGACTTTAATCTACCAGCAGCCACCAGCCACTAGCTACATTTCTCTATCGACATTCTCACCCTGATAAGTTTATCACATTACTTCCAGATGTTTGACAGAGACCTTTCGGATCAGTGAGGTCATAGTGCATAGTGATTTCAGGTTTTGACCTTGGAGTCAGAGGAAACTAGGTTTTGAATCCCAACCCTTACACCAATTAGAATAACCAGGTAAGTTACTTAACTTCCCTGATTCTCACATCCCTTACTTATGAAAAGGAGATGATGGTGTTCAAGTTCCAGGGAAAGAGAGAATATCTATTATGTGCCAGCTTGTCTATCTTATTATCTATTAAGCAGCAAATAAATGATGGCTAATATTTTGATGGTCACCTTACTACCCAATAATCTCTTGTTCCCTCTCTTCTCATCAGCTAAGCCAAAGCATTAAAACCCATAGTAATAAAAATTAAAATAGCTCCTGATATTAATTATAATTTCATTTCACGTTTACTAGAGCAATGAATTTATAAGGCATCATCTGGCATATCATAAATGCCATGAAAAAATCCAACTCTGTGACATCGTCATGGAAAAGATAACTGAGGAATGGTTTAAGCTGGAAGCGTTTTATAGCAGCTTCATCCCAGGGCACTCTGGATAGAATGAGGGCTGCCTCAGGCCACTGGCTTCTCAGGTATTCATTAATCCTGAAGAAAGCTTCAGGTTGAGGTCATTACTGCTTAATTACAGTTTGTGATTACAGGCACATTCTTCAGTGACCTTATTCTGTGTGCTGGCCTGCTTGCTCACCAGAGAGTCTGTGCAGCTGGAAATTTTGGCTGGCTAGAAAGTATAAATGGAGTTTTTTTCAGCTTGAATTGAAAACCATTCTTGCTGAAATGTCACATTTTCCCTCCCATCTGGATATGGTTAATCATGGTGCTTGCTTTTATATACATTTTCCATAAGCTCTACTTTTTGAGATGTGCCTGGACTTATCAAAATGCTGATTTAAAGCTGAGCTTTGAGGAGAAGTGCTCTTCTGTCAGTATTTACTCTTTGGCATCACAGGAGGTTCTCTTATGATCACTTTACTGTATTTGAACCTGGAGTCTTTGGACCATCCAAGACTATGTAGACACCAGTGGAAACTTTAATCCCACGACTACTCTAAGAATAATGTGCAAAATCATAGGAAAGGAGGCCCGATCTAGTAGAAAAGAGTACTTGGGTAAGAAATGAAAAATCCGGCTGGGTTTTATGCTTAGTTGCAAATGAGTCCTAAGCAAAATAGTTTCATTCACTTGTTCATGCTACAAATAATTAGTGAGTGCTTTCTGTGGGCTGCACAGGGAAGGTATTGTGGGTACTGAAGGCATTGAGGTCTGGCATAGTAGTTTCCCTTTCATCATTGAATCTACAATACTGTCCTCCATGTATGACAACATGTAGACAAATGAGTGTAGTTGGGCTCCAGTTATATTTATGGACAATGAAATATGAATTTCATATAATTTTTTGCATGTCATGAGATATGACTTTTCTTCTGAGTCTCAATTTCGCCTATGGTTGTAATTTACCAACCCTTGATTTGACAGAATTTTTTTGTTTTATGAAAGTACATGGAAATTTGGGGTATCTAGGTCTTTCCCAAGGAAATGATAACTTCTGTGCTGGGACCAGAAGTATGAGAAAGACTGAGTCTGTTGAAGCCAAAGAAAAGAGCAGGTGCAAAGACCCATAGGCAAGACAGTAAATATTGTAAATGTATGACTGAAATACAGACTGTATGATGGGAAGCAATGATAAATATGGAGTCTGCTTAGGTAAGCAGGGGTCATATTATGAATAGCTTTATATACCATATAAAGGATCTTGGAGCAATAGGAATCCTTTGGAAGGTTTTTAGTAAACAACAAGTAGAAGATTAAATTAATGGTTGAAAAATATCTCTGTAGATGCACATAGAAGATGAAATAGACATTGCTATGCCCCAATATGACTTTATTTGCAAAAACAAATGGTAGGTCAGATTTTGCCTGTGGACCGTGTTTTACTGAAACCTACTGTGGAAAGACAACCTGCCCGAATTTCTGGTTCAATAAGTAAATTTTGGGGGCAAATTATTGAAGTTCTGTACTGTCATGGTCTTGTTGTACTCCTCTAGTCTTTTCAAGGAGAAGTCTATTAAGTCCATAGATATAAATGAAGAGTGGAAACGCTTTCATTTACTGTGCTGGAAGAAAACAGTAACTCTGGGAAGATGTTCAGACAACAGCTACTTTATCTTACTGCATCGAATGCTATTACCAAATGGCCCTAGGGCCTGGTTCTTCTGTAGGGTACTGTGCCCCATCACTAGTTCTAATGTCACCTTTCCTTCACTTTCCAATCTTGCTTTTTCTCCATGACACCGGCCATATTTATCTGAGTTCTAAGATGACCAGCTAACAACTTAAAATCTAGCCTTAGTCTTCAAATTTCAGTGACTTTAAATTCCAGTAGAAAATGGCAAAGACTGTGTGTCAAATTTTGCTAATTTTGGTACAAGAAAGAACAATTTCTCAAGTGGTGAGATTTTGAAGATTACCTAGAATGCAAATGTATATAAAAAACAAAGTGACAAAAATTATAGGCCCAAGTGAGAGCGTTGACAAAGATGAATATGAACAAGCTTCATAGGAGTAAAAACCTTTTCGTCAAAGGATTCAGCACATATGTGCAATGTAGAGAGTTTTGGCTATAGGAAAAGAAATAATATATTTGAGAAGTCATGAACATACAGGTATGTTTGACATTCTGAAAAAAATTTGTGATTGAATTCCTTTTAAAAAAAGAAAAAAAATCAAGGATCTCTTCAAAAGGACATTAGCATATATAATATGAGGTGGGAAGACCCTTGAACTGGGGGTCCATAAAACCAGTGTTACAGCCGAACATCTGCAGTGAGCTAGCGGCTGTTTGACTGTGTTGTGATGTTCTGAGACATGAGGAAATAGAGGATGTCACTATTTCCCCTCCACATTTGCTCCCTACTGCTGCCAGTTTATTACCCCAGCGATGATCTGGACTTTAGTAAAACTACCTTTTCCCAACATTAGTTAATGTGCACACTGATAACATTGTATTTGTACAACTAGTCACTCATTTCAAATCAATAATACATACGTGGATTGAAGGACTCACATATATAGATGAAAATTCTTCCAAAATTGATAGGCAGATTTCAATCCCAAGCAAAATTCTAACAGGCAAGTTCTACTTCTATTTAGGATGCTGAAAGCTGCAAAAGAATGTTGCTCCCATCCTAAGAGTGAGAAAAAAACAGGTAGCCACAAGTTTGTAACTGATCTCAAAGCCATCAGAGCAATGAGGCCACAAGACAATCAAGAAACATTAATTCTGAAAAGTGACAGATCCTCTGTCTGGAGGACGGCGGACACTGACCTTTTGAACTTCAGCAAAGCACAGGAAGACTATGTGGCTGCCATAGAAGCTAGTAAGAAAAAAATTAGTAAATACTTCTTTTTTATTATATTTTTTTCCATTACCATTTAGTCCCCTGATACCCTCCTCCCCGCCACAGTAACCACACTGTTGTCCATATCTGTGACCCATTTTCTTTTTTTCTCACTCCCTCCTTTAGAAAAACAGAGAGATCCATATACAAGGTTGGTTAGCCCTCCCTCCCAAACTTTTCCAGGGGCCACATGAAGTACTCACAGAGAGAGATTGAGGGCAGGGAAAGAGACTGGAACATCCTCCCTACTCCCTCTCCTATGGTAGGATAGATGTACAAGAGGGTGACTGGATGCCACTTGGTGACAGGCAAAATACACTGCTCATTTTGCCAGCCCCTTTTCCTATATGGAAAAAAAAGCCTTAAACCACTTGGACAGGACAGTGAACACTTGCCACCAGGCATGCTGATGGAAAGGCAGGAAAACTTCTTTGTCCAAGAATCCAGCACCAGTATAAAGCAGAGTTTTGCTACCACCTGTGGAGGGTTAGAAAATTATCTTTTGCCCAAGACTTGACAGAGATTTTTCTAAAAAAAAAAAGTTTGGCTGCTATGGGAGGGAGAAACAGAAGGGATGCTGAAAATACCTCACCAACAAGGCCTCTGAAAATGAGACTTGCCTGAGCATGAGTTGGACCAGGAGAACCAAGAACTCTCCCCACCCCACCATTAACCTGGCATTAAGCAACAAACAGATGGCAGCCCACCAATGGGTAAGAATGTCGAGACACGCCTTCTGAGATTCAGGCAGGTAGCACTGCTCCTTCACTAAGCAGAAGATAATAGCAGCCCAACCCTGAAGCTGTGTGAATCTTATAATGCTCTGAGGATAATGACAACAGAAAGGCCACGCCTAATGCAGTTACTGATTAGTTTATTGCAACCTGCCCTCCACTTAATAGCCTGAGCGAAGAAGAGTCATGACCATTTGTGGGAATAAAAGCGATTTGCCTCAGCCTCTACTGTTCTATGCTATATGATGTTCAACCTTCAATCAAAAATTGCATAATGCACAAAAACCAGGAAAAAGTGACTCATTGGAGAAGATAAAGTAACGTACAGAACTAGAAATAAATGATACAATCAGAACAATTACACAGATGTTTAAAATTATTTTTAAAAGATTTTATTTATTTATTTTTAGAGAGGGCGAAACGAGGGAGATAGAGAGGTAGAGAACACCAATGTGTGAGAGCTACATTGATGGGTTGCCTCTCACATGTCCCCAGCTGTGGACCTGGCCCACAACCCAGGCATGTGCCCTGACTGGGAATTGAACCTGTGACCTTTCAGGTCACAGGCCAGCACTCAGTGCACTGAGCCACAGCAGCCAGGGCTAAAATTATTTTTATTAATGGTGAAATACATAGTTAAAAAGATAGACAACATGCATAGGCAGATGGGGACTTTCATCAGAAATATAAAAATTATTTTAAAAGACAAATTAAAATATTGGAAATTAAGAAAAATTAGTTATCAGAGATGATGATTTCCTTCAGTGGGCTGACTAGTAGACTGTAGGCAGCTGAGGGAAAAAATGAGTCAATATGGAGGTTAATAGAAATTATGAAAATAAAATGCAAAGAGACTGAAAGAGCTAAAAAATAGCCACATTACATTCAAGAGTTGATGGTCTATAACAAATGGTCTAAAATAGAAATAATTGACATCCCAGAGAGGAAGAGAGATAGAAGGAGCTAGAATAAATGTTCGAATACAATAATGGCTCAGAATATTTCAAAATTAATCACACTAATAAACAACAGATATATGAAGCTCAGAAAACTCCACACAAAATATAACACAAAATCATCTGTATACAGTGTGGGGCAAAAGTAGGTTTATGGTTGTAAGTGTGCAAAACACAAAGCTTATTTTTGTAGTATTTATTAATTATTGTATTATTTTGTATAAAAATTCACTGTAAACCTACTTTTGCCCAACCCTATATCACAGGCCAAATGTTGAAAACCAAAGCTAAGGAGAGATTCTGAAAGGCAGTGGGAGAGAAGTAAAACAATACGAAGAGAGGAACAAAGATCAGAATTATAGCAGGCCTCACACTGGAAAGTATTCAAAGCAAAAGATAACAGAATGACATATTTAAAGTGTTTACAGTAAAAATATGTCAACCTAGAGTTATGTACCCAGTGGGAAGATATATTTCAAAACAGAAGGCAAAATAAAAATTTCTTCCCAAACAAATAACAGAGAGAATTTACTACCAACAGAAGACCTTCCCCACAAGAAATATTAAAGCAAGTCCTTCAGACAGAGGGAAAAATATACCAAATGGAAAGCTAAATCTAAACTAAAAAATAAAAACGCACAGGAAATGATAAAAACAAGGGTAAATATAAGACTTTCAAATCACATTAAAAGACTGTTTAAAGCAAAGACAGTAATAATAGACTGTGGGGTTTATAACCCTTATAGAAATAAAATCTGTGACAAAAATAACACAAAGGACAGGAAGGAGAAATGTGGAAATAATTTTTTTACACCATTATGAAGTGGTATATGATCATTTAAGTATACATTATAAGGATAAGTATACTAAACAATAGAGAAGTCACTAAAAATAAAATAATTTCACATGTGGGATATAAAACTGGAATGAGCAAATGAACAAACAAGAAAAACAAACAAAAAGTCATGGTCATAGACAACAATATGGAGGTGACCAAGGGGAAGGAGGAGGGGTGGTAGGAAAGGGCAAAGGGGTCAAATGAATGGTGATGGAAGATGATTTGACTTTGCGTGGTGGGCACACAGTGTAATATATAGGTCATGTACCACAGAAATGTACACTTGAAACCTATGTAGTCTTTTAACTAGAGTCACCCTAACATTTAATAAAAAGAAAAAATTAAAAAAATAAGCCAATAGTGGAGGTGAAACAATACCATAAAATTACTTAGTTCAAAACTGGTAGGAAAGAAAAAATTGCAATAACATACAGGACTACTTAAAAAACAATTATCAAGATGGAATATTTTAATCAAACCATATCAATATTTACTTTAAGTATTTATGTTTACTGAAAAATACAAATAAAAGATAAAGATTTTCATATTGGTTAAAAAATTAAGGTCCACCTACATACTGTCTACAAATAACACATTTTTCATATAAAGACATAGATATGTTAAAAGTTATGCCCTTGCTGGTGTGGCTTAGTGGAGTGAGTGCCTGCCTGAGAGCCAAAGGGTCAAGGGTTCTATTTCCAGTCAGGGCACATGCCTGGGTTGCAGGATAGGTCCCCAGTAGGGGGCATGGGAAAGGCAGCCACACATTGATGTTTCTCTCCCTCTTTCTCCCTCCCTTTCTCTAAAAATAAAATATTTTTTAAAAGTTAAATGATAGGTCATGTTCTATGCAATCACTAATTACTAGAAAACTGGTGTGATTCTATTAATACCTAGTAAACTTTAAAACTAAGAATGTAACCAGGGATAAAGAGGGAAATTGCACAATGATAAAGGACTCAATTAATCAAGAAAACATAATCTTAAATATTTATGCACCTAGTTGCAGAGTTTCAAATATCTTTTAGAACTTGCTAGAACTCTCAAAATAGAAATACACAAATCTCTAAAGTTAGTTGAAGATGTCTATAGCCCTCTGTCAGTAGTTAATAAAAAAATTGACAAAAAATGTTTAGTAAGTATCAAAAATCTTTAGTAAGGCTATAGAAGAGCTTCATAACATCATCAACCGCTTGACTTAACTGACATTTACATAACAATTTATTGAATGACTTCCAAGCACACATTCCTTGCAAGTAAATGTAAATCATTTACCAAGGTAGAGCACACTCTTGGGTATTAAAGTACAATAAATCTCAATAATGGGTGTATGGTAGAAATAACAGAACATTGTATAGAAAATCCTCATAGATTTGGAAATGAAATCATGTATTTTGAACATCTTTTGTATCAGAGAAGAAATCTTGAGATATTAAAATAGTTTTCTAATTTAAGAAAAATCAGAGCACTTTATGGTTTGCAGCTAATGCATGTGCTTATAGGGAAATTTATAGCATCAAAAATTTATACTGGAAAAGAAGAAAGATTTGAGCTCAATCATCTAAGGTTCCACCTTAAGTTAATAGCAATCTTCCACTTCTTCCCATTTTTAAGCAGAAATGTGCCACAGTATACTCTAGATTGGTAGGTACTGATATATATCACCTATCAGTGCATCAAGAAATGCCAGCTAAGAAATACTTAGTGTAAAATGGACTTAAAGCATTGCTCACCTCAGGACCCACACGTTTGGGTAATGGGCATCAGAAGACCTGAAGAGGAAGCTCTCTTGATAATCCAAGAAGACCTCGGTTTCAATTTACTTTTGGGAATTGAACCCTGATTAGAAGTACTGGAAAATTAGAGTGGAGCTGATTGTTCTAATAATGTGGGAGAAGTAAAATAAAAACAGATTTAAGGATGTTTAAACACATTAGTAGTCATTTCTCATGCATGACTAGCTTTGTTGCCAATTCATGTTAAGCAAAGCTTTGGACTTTCTCAAAAAATCATGAAAAGAAACAGAAAAGTTGCTTGGCAAATTACACGCAGAACTGTGATTTGTTCTGAAATGAATTCCTGACTGGGATTACAAGACCTATTTTTATGTTTGTGCCAAGGGTGGAACCTGAACGTGTGACATCATAGCTCTCTCTGGCTGAGGCAAAGGAACCGGCCACCCCCGGGGCTGACGCCTACAGGTAAACGTGAACGGTCCTCGTGCTTTTATCCACAGTGTCACTCCTCCTGGGGTTTTAATTTCCTGATTTGGATTCTGCAATGTTTGTGTATACAAAATTCCTTTTTTTAATCTAAACAGATGCCTCAACACAAAGCAGAAACATTAATAATATTTAAATAATGGGTAGACCCTCTCAGGGGATACTTCTGGGCTTTAAATTTAGAGCTGAAAATTTTCCTGAAGATGATATAAAATAACGGTTGTATGTTTTTCTAAGAAAATTTATACCCAAGCAATACTCAGTGAGGTCTGGCACGAATAGTGTGAACGTGACTGTTGAGTAGTAAGAATTAAATATCTAGATCAGATCATTTACTCTGATTTTAATTTTTTTAAATAACATTTATAGACCTTTCTGATTATAAAAAATAATACTATTCTGTATAAAATTTTTAAAAACTTAAAGAATTGTTTATTATTTCACCCTGAAAACTGTTAACGTTCTGTATAAATCCTTATCTTTTTATATATACACATATACATAGTACATACACACATATATATGTTGAAACTGGACTTAATATGATTTTTTAATTTAATTATATGTTTTGAGAAATTTTCCTTGCTATTACATTTTCTGTAAAATGTGATTTTAACAGGGGCATAGTGTGATAAAATATGTATATAATAATACACTAATGACTGATATTTCAATTTTTTGAAACTTTCACCATTTTCTATGGATATTCTTGTAGACAAATATCTTTGTACACATCTGATAATTTTATTAAAATAACTTCTTAAAAATACAAATACAAGACAAGAAATTCACAACTTTTGAGCTCTTGAAACATATCAAATTACCCATCAGAATGGTAGTAAGTATACGAGCACATCTATTTCACTGAGCATTTACCACTGCTGAGAACTGTGTGTTTAATTATCTTTCCCAACTTCACAGACGAATAAATGGTATTTCATTGTGCTTTTAGCATTACTTACCACTTTGCATTACTGACAAGTAAGATGTCTCTTAAAACTGGTTTTTTTTTGGCTTTTGTATAAGCTTTTCTTTAGCAAGTTATTATTATCTTATATACTTTGCTTATAGTTATATTGGGTTGTTTTTAGTTTTCTTAACATTAATGAGAACTCTTTCAATAGAAAGTTGTTATGTCATTTGTCTGCTATATTATCTTCAATTTTTTTTTCTTCCTGTTCCCAAATCGAAACCATATCCATTAGGTCTTTGTATTTTGAGTTCTGGCTAGAGGGTAGGATCTTTATGGGCCACTGTTCCCAATCTGTATGGAAGTGAATTGTGAATGATGAACACCATTAAGTCATCTTCTTTGTGAATGGCACCTTAGTATGCTGAAAGAAATGTGAGGCCATGTTTCTTTCTGCATGAGTATGTCTAGATACTGAAACAGCTTAACAGACTCCTGCACCCTTTAGTTATTGTTGAGATTCATCAAATGGAATTCACCAAAAAAAAGTTATGGCTTTTTACCCAAACCAAAATGTCCTGTCTCTGATTTCTTGTAATTGCAAAGTTATTTACCTTCTGTCCTGTAACTTGTAAACTCAAATCCCCAAAGTGAAAGAAGCTCTATATTTTGGCCTCTTCTATTAAGTAATTAGTATCTCACAGTTTTTTTGTGATTCCTTTGCCTTCAGCAGGGTTTGCAAGACATTGCACATTCCATGGACTTCTGTGAATGCTCCGTTAGTTCTCACGGAGGCTAACATTATCAGTCATTTTAAATTTTAATCAAAATATTCAGAAAGAATAAAAAGCCTATGAACTATTCTGGGTAGTTTATGGCTAATATTTCTTGAAGTAGGCACTTGTTTTACTTTCCTCTTAACTGGAACACCTGTGAGCTCGCTGTAATAATAATGTAATAATGCTCTTACTGCTCACTCAGCTTTAAGTGCCTTCCAGGTACCTAAACCATCGTAGAAAACCATGTCTATTTTATTCCTTAAAATTTTAGTCTGCCTCTGTCCCCTTAAAACTTCTAGAATATAAAAGATGAAATCTGTTTCTTTTCTCTTTATTTCAATAATTGTGTAAGTCAGTCTTTTCAAGATGTCTTTTAACAAAACTTTTCTATTTGTAATTTTCCTATTAAATTTTCTGTTGCAATGAAATTTTACTATTCACCTAGTCAAATCGATCATATAGAATGAAGTAAAAATCATGGAAATCTATCATTTTTCTTTATAGTTCCTTCATTTTTTAAAGGTTTTATTTATTTATTTTTAGAGAGAGGGAAAGAGAGGGAGAAAGAGAGGGAGAGAAGCAACAATTGGTTGTCTCTTGCATGTCCCCAACCCTGGACCTGGCCTGCAACTCAGGTGCGTGCCCAGACCAGGAATTGAACTGGCAACCTCTTGGTCTGCAGGAGATGCCCAACCCACTGAGCCACACCAGTCAGGGCTCCTTCTTTTGACCCTTCTATAGTTACTTATATATATTTTTGGCTGAAAAAATCCTTATTAACTCCAAGATCACATATATGTTTACATAAATTTTCTTTTCTTTTGGAATATGCATGGGGTGTGATATTTATCTAATTTAACTTTTTCCAAATATCCAGGTTTTATACAGCTTTTATTGTATACCATTTTTTGGCGTACTAGCTCTTTTTTACATTCTTTGTGTTTGTGACTTGTCTTGTCCTACTACTGCACTGTTTTACTTGTTTTTAAGAATATATTCAGACAGCTGTGTAAGCCACTCTCCATTTGCTATTATTCTCTTTTCAAAAGTATTATTTGTTTGTCTTGTCTGTTCTTCCATACTAATTTAAAGATAATTTTGTTAAGTACAGAAATAATTCCATGCAGCTTTTCAAAAGGATATGTAAGCTTCTGGTGAACTCTCACCTGTGAAAGAGCCTTTAATAAATATTGATAAGTAAGAAAACAAGAAGAACCATGTCTAGTAAATTACCTTCGATGTTACAAATGAATAAAATTTGTATTTAATTGCATATGTAAAGGATTTCTCTGGAAGGACACCTAAGAAACAGTTCTTAGTTTCAGGTTTTAAGGACAGGGGTAGGTAGAAGATTTACTTTTCATTAAATATTCTTTTGTATTTTTGAATGTCGTAACATGTGTACCTATTGAATAAAACAAATTAAGTTTTCAATGATCAAATAGCCCTGTAGGTAGGTTTTAAATTGTCCTGAGGTTTTCATATGCAGAGAATTAAAGCTGGCAAAGTAGAGCAACTGCTCCAAACCACCAGCACACCTTCAGCCTCGCCAGAGAGCTCTTCCGTGCTTGCCTCAAGGAGGGGTAAGCAGGGGACCCACAAGAAAACTGTGTCCAGGAAGCACATTTTTTTTTACTGCTTCCTAGTTTTTCTGTACGTCATCTCGAATAGAAGATTTTTAGTTAAAGATATCATTCAGTTTCTGAATGCAGCCTGCATCTCTACAAGGTAGTTGCGGGTAGAACACTGATTTACGGAGTCTGGGGAAAGTCGCGGAGACCAGTATAAAGAAGGTAAGTGGCAGATGGAACGAAGGGACCCAATATCATCTATGCAATAATATTTGGCAGGAAGAATTATGCAGTGCCCTGAGCTATTGCTGTGAACTGGTATGTGATAACGACACATAGAAAGTGCCACCTTCCTGCACAAGTAAGAAAAGTGTCCTGACAAAGGGCTTTAATACTTTTTATCTTAATATCGGAGGACAGAAAGGAGCCTTCTGTGGAGAACATTCAGAAGCCATGCATCTTGCTCAGATTAGAGGCACAAGGCTGATTGTCCCTCCGATTGTCCCAATTCACAGATTGCATTTGGAGTAAAGCAGCGCTTTTCTTTTTTCTTTTTGATTTAAACTCTATTGTATCTTTTTCCATTACCATTTAGTCTCCTTATACCCCATTCCCTCCAGCAATCACCATGCTGTTGTCCATGTCCATGAGTCCTTTTTCCTTTTTGCTCAATCACTCCAACTCCTCCCCCCTCCCCTGCCCCAGTAGCTGCCATCTGCTCTCCATCTATGAGTCTGTCTCTATTTTGCTTGTTAGTTCAATTTGTTCACTAGATTCCACATATGAATGAAATCATATTATATTTGTCTTTCTCTGACTGGCTTATTTCACTTAGCATATTGTTCTCCAGGTCCATCCGTGCCATCGCAAAGAGTAAATTTTCTTCTTTTTTATGACCGAGTAGAATTCCATTGTGTAAATGTCCCATAGTTGTTTTATCTACTCACCTCTTGATGGACACTTGGGTTGCTTCCGTATCTTGGCAATTGTAAGTAATGCTGCAGTGAACATAGGGGTGCTTATGTTTTTCAAATTAGTATTTTGGGTTCCTTCGGATATATTTCCAGAAGTGGGATTGCTGGGTCAAAAGGCAGATCCCTTTTTATTTTTTTGAGCTATATCCATACTGCTTTCCACAGTGACTGTACCAGTCTGCGTTCCCACCAACAGTGAAAAGGATTCCCCTTTGTCCATGTCCTCGCCAACACTTGTATGTTGATTTATTGATGATAGCCACTCTAACAGAGTGAGATTTTATCTCCTTGTGGTTTTAATTTGTATTTCTCTGATGACTAGTGACATTAAGCATCTTTTCATATGTCTATTGGCCATGTGTATGTTCTCTTTGAAGAAGTGTCTTTTCAGGTCCTTCAACCATTTTTTAAATTGGCTTGTTTTTTATGTTTTGGTATTGAGTTCTGTAAGTACTTTATAAATTTTGGATATTACCCCTTTATCAGATGTATCATTGGCAAATATGTTCTCCCATTCTTGGGCTGTCTTTTTATTTTGTTGATGATTTCCTTCACTGTGCAAAAATGTTTTAGTTTGATATAGTCCCTTTTGTTTATTTTTTCTTTTGTTTCCCTTTCTGGGGAGATATATCTGACAAAAAATTTCTGTGGGTAATGCCCAGGATTTTGCTGCCTATATTTTCTTCTAGGATTTTTATGGTTTCAGGTCTAACATTTAAGTCTTTGATCCATTTTCAATTTATTTTGTGTGTGGTGAAAGGAGGTGGTCTAGTTTAATTTTTCTGCATGTTTCTGTGCAATTTTCCCAATGCCATTTATTGAGTAAACTATCTTTAGCCCACTGTATGTGCATGCTTCCTCTGTTGAATATTAATTGACTATAAAGGCATGTGTTCATTTCTGGGCCCTGTATCCTGTTCCATTGATCTCTGTGTCTGTTTTTATGCCAGTGCCAGGCTGTTTCGATTACTATGAACTTATAGTATAGTTTGATATTAGATAGCATGATTCCTTCAACTTTGTTCTTCTTTTTCAGGATCACTATTGCTATGTGGGGTCCTTAGTGGTTCTGTATAAATTTTTGAAATATTTGTTCTACTTCTATGAAATAAATCATTGAATCTTGATAGGAATTGTGTTGAGGCTATAGATTGTTTTGGGTAGTATAGAAATTTTAATGATGTTAATCTTTCCTACTCATGAACACAGTGTATGCTTCCATTTATTTGTATCTTCTTCAATTTCTTTCTTCGGTGTCTTATAATTTCCTGAGTGCAGGTCTTTTACATCCATGCTTAGGTTTATTCCTAGGTATTTCATTCTTTTTGAAGCAATTGTGAATGGGATTGTTTTCTTGATTTCCCTTTCTGTTGGCTTGTTATTGGTATATAAAAATGCAACTGATTTCTGGATACTAATTTTGTATCCTGGCAACTTTGCTGAATTCATTTATCAGTTCTAGTATTTTCTTGGTGGAATCTTTAGGGTTCTCTATATACAGTATCGTGTCATCTGCAAATAAAGACAATTTTACTTCTTCCTTCCCAATTTCTATCCCTTTTATTTCTTCTTTTTGTCTGATTACTGTGACTAGGACTTTCAGTACAATGTTGAATAAGAGTGGTGAAAGCGGACATTCCCGTCTTGTTTCTTATCTTAAGGGGAATTTTTGTAGCTTTTGTCCATTGAGTATGATACCGGCAGTGGGTTTGTCATATATGGATCTTATTATACTTAGGTATGTTCCATTTCTACTTTGCTGAGAATTTGGTCATAAATGGTGTTGGATTTTATCAAATGCTTTTTCTGCAACTATTGATATTGTTATGTGGTTTCTATCCTTCATTTTTTTTTTACATGGTGAATCACATTTACTGATTTGTGAGTGTTGTACCAACTTTGCATTCCTGGAATAAATCTCATTTGTTAATGGTGCATGATCTTTTTGATGCATTGCTGAATTGGGTTTCCTAATTTTTCGTTTAGAATTTTAGCATCTGTGTTCATCAGGGATATTGGCCTATAATTTTCTTTCTTTGTAGAGTCTTTATCTGGATTTGTAATTAGTACAATGCCGGCCTCATAAAATGAGTTTGGGAGCCCTCTCTCCTCTTGAATTTTATAAAGTAGTCTGAGAAGGAAAGGTGGTAGTTCTTCTCAGAATGTTTGGTAAAATTTACCTGTGAAGCCATCTGGTCCAGGGCTTTTGTTTGTTGGGAGTTTTTTTGATACAGCTTCAATTTCATTGTGTATAATCCATCTATTCAGATTCTCTGATTGTTCCTGATTTATTTTTGGAAGATTATATGTTTCTAGGAATTTGTGCATTTCATCCATGTTGCCTAGTTTGTTGGCATAATATTTGTTCATAATATTTTCTTATGATCCTTCATATTTCTTTGGTATCAGTTGCTATTTCTTCTCTTTCATTTCTACTTTTTTTTATATGGGTCCTGTCTGTTTTTCTCTTGATGAGTCTGGTTAGAGGTTTGTCAATCTAGTTTATCTTTTCAAAGAACCAACTCTTGGATTCATTGACCTTTTGCATTGCTTTTCTAAGATTTTATTTCATTTATTTCTGCTCTAATCTTTATTATAATCAATGCTTTTCATAGCAGTAGACTTTATTATTCTAAAGTATATCCTTCAGCTTTTGAAGTCAGATAAAACTGGATTATACTTTAGCTCTGAAACTTAGCGTTTGACTGTGGATCAGAGACTTGTTCTTCAACAACTATTTGAGGTGAGGCAACATTCCTGAATCTTAGGGTTTTTTTCTATCCATCAAATATTTATTATAATACACTCAGTATTCATTCATTCATTTATTTGTTAAATTACATAGCAGTGACTATTCCAGTGACTGATGATAGAGTGATAAATAAGAAAAAATGTCCATGCCTTCTAAGTAAAATGCTGAGTGAAGATTAATAAAGGTGGGAAGGAATAAGAATATTATATGAAATAGAAATGTAAATATGATATGTCTATAGTAAAGAAAAATGGTTTGGGGAGGATGGGGGAGGAAAACTAATAAGAGTTAGGAATAGAACCCAGGATAAGAAAGGGAAAATAACTTAAAATAAAATTCCTAAGTCAACTGATAAAGGGCAGGGGAAAGGCAAAATAGAGTAAGACAGAGGGATAGTATCTTCTGAGGTTTGAATTGCAAACAAATAGTGAACAAATAGGAATACTGTTGTAGAAGAATGTCAGTAACCATGATATCCTTGCTCAACTAGCCACATTTTATACAGGTAGAGGTGAGACTATTGTAAGCAGGGGGAAGAATGTGAGCTGACTTATGGCAAGAGGAATGCTTTTGTGAGGGAAAATGGAGGAGAAATACTAAGAGTAAGCAATGGAAACATGGCATAGTATGGGAGGAAATAGAGTTTACAAAAACAATAGGACAGGTCAAGAAAAGGCAAAATGGAATAAGACCAGGGGAGGGTGCTATGTGGGATTTGAAATAACAATGATATGAAAAATATATAATCTGAATAAAAAGAATAAAAAATAAAAGACCAAGAGTAGTGAGTTAGTTGGAATACAATTGAAGCAAAAGAAGAAATATTAAAAGGCTATGTGAAATGAAAAAAAAAAGAAAGAAAGAAAAAATGCATGTTCTGAGGAAGGGCAAGGTGAAATTTGTCTCAGCAGTTGGTGTTTGCCTTCTGACTTCTTTCTGGATCTGTCTCTGGTTTTGTATCAGCTCAAGGTCCCCTGGTTGGCTGCCCAACTTCTGACAACACGGCCTGTATCTCCTTTACCTGCCTCTAGAGGGAGCTGCTACTAAGGTCTAGACCAGGTGGGGCCTCTGTGTCTCCCCTGGGAGGCACTGTTCAGTCTTCTGGGAAAATTGTGGGTGTGTTCCCCCTGCCCCTATACCTCCTATCTTAGTCTGTCCCAGTTTATTTCCAATAATGTATAGTTTCTAATTAAATAGATGTCCGTTTCGCGGGGGGCAGGGCACAATCTGCGTAAGAGTGTCAGACCTCATTTGCTTAGTGTAGATGGCAGCTCTGCATGTGAGCAATGGCCGGGTGGAACCCTAAATCCCCCTTTTTTGCTCCATTTTCTGAACTCCCTGCTTCGATGACCTCGGTGAAATAGGGCCCTAGGACGCCTTGTAATTTGTCTCCCTGTGAGGAGTTCAAAGCGGGCCCTTTTAGGCAGTCCTCTCATCTTCTTTCTTTGGTGGAGGAAATGCCCCCTGCAGGGTTGTTGAGCCTGCCCTGCCGGGTTTGTAGATCTTCACCCCTCCCCCACTCCTGCAGGAGGCGGTGGCTGGGTGCAACCTTCCCTTCCCCGAGGTTCCACTGAGGAAGGACACTCAGTCTGCCTCTAAATAATCTCATGTGCGCAGTTCCCAGACCACTGCCCTCACAGCGTACAGCGGCCTGAACTCTCCACTCTGCGCAGCTGCTCCAGGCTAGAGTTGAGAAATCACCTTCCGTTGCACCGTTTTTATCAATCTGTCCAGCTGTACTGAGTGGGAGCAAGTTGGACCCACAATCCTTTGTCTTTGTTGGCACGGCAGCTGTGTGTGCGAGGTCCCTGCCCAGCATGCCTCAACTCGCCTTAAAAGTCTCTGGGCACGCCCACTGCAGTGCTGTGTCACTGTCAGGCTTTCCATACACACCACCTCTCCAAAAACTCACGAGTCTATCCCCAGTCACAGCTAGCCCAGGTCCTCCTCCACCCGATCCAGGTGCAGATAGCATCATTCTGATACTATCTCACACTCTCCCGGTTGGCCTCCGCCATTGCTGCTGTGGGTGTGCCACTAGCTGTGTGTGTGTGTGTAGCTGGGTTATCCCCGACAACTTTGTGTATCCAAGTTGCTCTCAGCCAGGGTCTAAGGATTCCCTGGCCTGGGAGGGGAGGGAGCCCTTAAGCTGCTGTCTCTGACCAGGCTCCATGGATGCAGGCAACATGGCCGCTGGCGCAGCAACCACTGGCATCATGCATGGGGATTTTCCCTGTCCACCTATGAAACCTCCTCACTGCCTGTTTTGTAGCGCCTTCTGTACTCTTTGGCTTCCAGACTTCCTACCAGCTAAGATTACGTTGACTGTTCATTTTATTTTTTGGAAGATCAGCTAAGCGTCCTAATTGGGTGCAAGACCAAGTAGACTGGGCTCCGATCCGCTTGGCTGCTGTCTTCCGGACCCCTGAATGCTTTCTTAATGAGGCTCCATATTTCCCGCCATAATTAGACAATTCCAGTTTGATGGGCTTAAGAAAATGTACCTCTTTTGAAAGAAAGTATGACTTTTCTCTGACCTTTATTATTCGTTTAACATTTATTGACCAAGTCTTTCAAATTGCTCAGAAAAGAATAAGAAAAAGAAGAGGCAGTAGAAGAAGTTTATTCAAATTTTTCAAAAGCTTTTTTTATTTGATCCCTCAAGAGTTTGTGATGAGAAATTGATAGTCCAGCCATGAAGTATGTTGTAACATAGACCTTTATCACTGAATATTAAGAATTACTTAAAACTATACTGGAATCCACTGAGTTCTCTTCTTAGATGAGAAAATGGTACTTTAAAAGACAGAGTGGAGAAAGCGAAATTTTCCTAGATTAAATGTAGAATTATGACATCACCATCAGGTAGTTCAAGTATACATAGATAGTAGTGCGTATATACATAATAGAAATGTAATGATGATATTTGGGAAGTTCAGAATACCAGACCATAAAGACAAATAATCCATTTACTTTCTTTTTTAGCAAAAAGCTTGTGGCTGTTCATTTCCATTTATGAAGCTCAGACATATGGCACTACCCCTTGCTCTGCAGGCATTTTCTTAATTGGAAAACATGTGCGCCTTTCTTTTAGATGCATCACGATTCTCTGGAGAAAACATTTTTACCATCCGCGGACGTTCACGTCTGTTCATCTTTATCCACATCAGAAGCTGTGTGTTAACAAACCCAGTTCCATTCATGTGACAACAATCACTATTTCTAGCTTAGTTAAGTGTTTAGGCCAAGGGTGGGGAAGGGAAAATTTCCCTAGAATAGAAGTTGATGTTTTTAAAGTCTTCACTGTATTTATTCTGAAGGAAAAATACATGACAAGGTCAAAGAACTAGAATGCCTACATTTTAAAAAGGATGCATCATTTCAAAGATCTCCTACTCCCTTTCTTAGCAGTGGAGATTGAATTCCAAAGGGCTTTGTTCTAACAGCTAAATGTTCTGAGGTTTGGGAGAAGGGCTCTACCTAGAAGGCTCATTGTTGTCCAACAGCCTCTTTGTCTCATCTCCCAGCAACCTCTGGGGAGGGATGCAGATGGGATAATCCAGGTCTGGATTATAGGACATCTTGGGTGGGCAGTAACCCAGTATTTGCACCCAACTCTTAACCTCATAGCATTGTCCTCCAGGAAAATTATATGTCAAGACTCACATTATTTGCTTAAAATCAGTGCTTTTGTGATTAATAAATTGGTCTTTTGCATGCCCAATGGCCATCAACCCAACACTATAGGTCTTGAAGGCCCTAATAACTCAGACTTACTATACATCTTCTTTTTAAGGCTCCTAAGAATAATGTCTTATTTCTTCACCTGCTTCCTTCGTCTCCAATTAGGCCGTGAAGGCTTACCTGTTGTGATGCAATTCTGGGCAACTGAAGTATAGAAAATAAGTAGTGTATAGAGATTGCTTAGAGAGATTGGCCATGCTGAAACCAATATGCAAGGTTTCTCTCTGCATATCTACCTGCCCCCATGATCCTCCTTCTGCAAGAGGCTCCAGACAATGGGACAGAGCATGAACTTTGGGGTCAGCCTACATGGGTTTGAATCAACTCCACGTGCTAGTGTCTAAGTAGTTTGGGGCAGGTATTTTTATAGTTATGTGTTCAAATTTCCTCCTCTGTGAAATGGGTCAATAATCTACTTAGAAAATTGTGGTAATTGAATGAATAGGTGAATGGCACTTGAAATGAGTGTCAGGTACATAGTAAGTGCTGTATCATTCTTAGTAGTTCAGAGCTTCTTCGCCAGCTCAAGTTTCAGTGGTTTTGTGACCCCTTGAAATTGTGCACACAATTATGGACTTCAGGGTAGCTGCTCACATACAAAATTTCTTGGCAGAGTCCTCATGTTGTTTATTAAAATCATCTCTGAAGTAAAAGAAGTTTAAGAACTAGGGGGGTGTGCTGGGCAGAGGAGAGAAAGGGGGGGAAGTCGGGACAACTGTAATAGAACTACAATAAAATACTCAATAAAAATTATGCTACCAAAGAATATTTAAGGATACAAGAAAACACCCTTGATGGTGTTAAGTAGAAAATCATTTCTATAATTACATAAAATAGAATGTCATTTCATATGTATGTATAGACATTAAGATACTTTTATATTAAAGTTGCCATAATTAAAAAATGTTTAAGAACCATTGTGCTAGACTATCTAGGTCTCTAAACACCAAGGGCTAGTTCCTATCATCACTACAACCTTTGAACCATTATGAATTTTGGTTCCTGTGAATAACAATGAACCTTCATCTTAAGTAATTTTTAAGAATTTATTTACAGGGTATCTGAAAACTATTGGTTAGGTATGCTGTTTGCCACAATTTTCTCTGAATCATTATTTTGTATCTACAATTACAAGGAGAGTCTAGCCAGTGAAATCAAAGGGCCAAATTAATTAATAAAAGAGAGCACACCACATCACCACATTGACTATCCCAGAGTTTTGAGTTTTTTCCCTGTCTTCAAGCTGCCCTGCATTAACGCAGTGACCACTAGATGTCAATGTTTCCATGAGAATGAATAAAGGCATCTGTTGTCATCCTTGAAGCAAAGGATTAATTGATCACTATAAAAAAGTTAGACAAAATAAAATGTTCTCCTTGCTCTTCAAAGGAAGATAAGCTAATAACTTCGGACACAATTTTACTCCTCCACATTCACCAAATGTCCAATTACATATCCTCTCTGCCTGGACCTTCAAAACAATATAAAATTGAATGAAGGCAATGAAAAAGTCACAGGAGGGTTTCCGTAGAGCACCATGCAGTTCAGAAACACAGCAACTCCATGTGCGTCTCCAAGATTTCTAAAAGCAATGACTTAGTAAGTAATGTTCCCTTTATGGAACATTGTTCCTCTATGTTCTTTTTCTTTTCGCTTTATTTGAGACATTTAAAAAATGTCTCTTTGTGAAAACAGTGTTTTTGCCATCTTTCTTCAGATAAGCTTGCTTAATCAGGACAAAGATGGTTCTATTGGAATCATAAATCTGCGTGAAATAGTTCTGTGTGTTCAGAGGTTCTGTTTTCGCCATTTGAGCACACAGTTTAGAAGGTGTGCCTCAACCGTCAGACACAGATAATTAGGAGAACCACAGAGAGGGGCAACAAGACATCATAGGTGGGATGCAGGGTAATTGTACAGTCAGGAGTATCTAAATGAGTAAAGAGGATGCTGAAACGTTAACTTAAGGAAAATACAAGCACAAGGGCTTCCTAAGATCTGTGCCCTTCTGGTTTTATTTAGTACGTGTCTTCGTCCCTGCAAACAGAGAGCAAAGCCAATGTGACTTTACAGCATTCTGTTACACATTCACGGCAGCTTCCCTAAGGGCAAACCTCAGCTGGGAATTTAAAGTCTACCGTGTATACAAAAGAATCAAACCTAGGAAGTTTGTCACATGTACGCTTGAGATAAAACGGAGAGATTGATTAGAGTAGAAGTGCTTTTCTAATCAAAACAGTAGAAAAAAATGTGTTCCAGGGATGCAGCCATCTCAGGCTATTTTCAGGGTTGACGACCATGGAAAGCAGATGGCTTCAGCGGCTGCGCTGGACCCTGGTTCAGACACGCAACCCAGGGTTAACAGCGGCTCATGCTGTCATCCATGAGGTACCAGAAATATGCTCGTTCGTCCCAGCCAGACCCTTCTCTGAAATGTTGCTTCCTCTGTGTATTGCCTGCGAGCTAATGTCATCAGGGCTTAAAATGGTTCAGGAAAAAGGGCCATTTCATTTCCCTTGGAAGCTCCACTGGGGAACTCCCACAGAACCCAAGTCCTCCACTCTGTCTTTCACAGCGGCTCTTGCACCATGTTCAAAGTAAAAGTGTTATTTGTGAATGACTGTTTACTCTTTTTATTAAAGTAATATTTCAGTGTAATAATCTAAACCCTTTTAAAATAGAATTTTTATTTTAAGCACAGTATAGACAAATTATGTAAACCCGGGGCTGTAGAGTTGAAAATACCCAGGTTAACAGTTGTGGTGAGCCTTCCAGCTAGGAAGCTGTTTCCAAATATTTCTCCCTTTTCCCCTTCTGCTGATGCCTGAGGTGATCCTCTCAGAGAGTCACAAAGAAACGCCTTTGCCGTGGGAAGGGTTCCATCCACGAAACGACTGTTCTTAGTCTCTCTGTGTACATCCATGCATGGGCCTCTTTCCAATGTCGCAGGAGAGCGGACGAAAAGCAAGTGTGTCCTGTGGGGGATTGGGTGCGTGGCGCTGGGCGGAGAGAGCCTGAGGGAACACTGAGTCTGGGGGTGCGAGGGGAACAGGAATAAGCAACAGTTAAGATGGTTTATGAAGACTTAGAATCTCGGGGGACACCTGTTATCTTCTCTTCAATTTTACATTGGGAAGACCTGAAGAACAGGCATCGGTTCCTGAGAATTACGTAACGGGGCTACTTGCAAAGTGCCATATTCTACTGGGAAAAGCAGAATGACAAAGAAGGGGTCATTAATGGAGCTCATGTTATGATGGTATATTGAGCTTAGTAAATCATGTGACTTCCGGACCTCCATGCTAGGGATGCTGGGCAAGACTCTTACCTTTTCTCTCCCAGGTGAGCATCCTTCATATAGGTACAGGTATTCATAACTTTAGAGGCATACCCATGATTTCAAGAATTATTTTGCCATTTATGTGCTATGTTAACCTTAAGAATTTCCCTTAACGTTTCCAAAGTTCAATTTTTTTCTCCCTCAAAATGGAGGGGAAAAAACCTGACCATAATCTGCTCAAACAAGTCATTGGGTGGTTTTAAGCTTGAAACGACAACTAAGTGTAAATGGATTTTTGTGAACTGTGAGGTGCTTTATACAATCTCTTGAGTGTACTTATTTATATAAATAGTGTGATTATGTTCTTTTAAAGTCCTTTGGGTCATGAAAACTGATGTAATTGCTTGGTAAAAGTCATCTGGTATAAACTAGGTTAGAAAGCGTGGAACTGTGTATAACAAGATTAGAAAAAAGTTACTCCTCTGGGAAAGGAAAAAGAAAAGAATGCTGTGGGATTTTACTGGACTCCTGACAATGGTGCAAACTTCACAACAAGAGATTAATAGATTTGGGGGGATGGCATGAGATTGCCAGAGTTGTGACAATATTCTTCTGGTATTTTCTTTGGAGATGACAGAGATTAAGGCAATTTTTAAAAAGCATATCCTAAATGCTGACTTAACTTGTGACCCTTTCAAAACATTTGTGATCACTCATTTTGATGACTTTTCTTATGTGACTAAATCTCATGAGTTATTTTTATTAAGATCTTGTATGATTGCCAGATAACTAATTGTGGTGGAAAACAGCCAAGGAGCGGGCCCAGAGTGGTACACAATGTGTACTCTCCAGTCTACCAATTATTAGCTTTCTTAATCATTCCAACTTCCTTTTAAAACTAAATACACATATTTCTGTATATTCTTCTCTATTTGATGTCTCTGTCATGTATGTGTTTGTAATTTGTTCATCTCTTGTTGATTATCATCTCCTCCTAGATGCAGTCTGTATGTTTAATTATCTCTGAGACTAAATGGAAATTTAGACACATGGGTCTTACTCTGCATCCTTTCAGCTGCAGGCAAGGGAAGCTGGGTCCTGCATGTAAATGAGCTCCTTACTAGATGTACAAATTCTATGATTAACTACTTTTACGAAATTGGAGCCTTATTCTCTCATAAAGATGCAAAAGAAAACAGGAAACTTAGCTTATCCCTTCACATTAATTCATTCATCAAACACTGTTGAGTGAATATTGCGTGCCAGGCTCTGTATAGGGGCTGGACTTACCTGACAAATGTGACAAAACTTTTGCCTTTGAGGGACAGTATAATGAGGATCTCAGAGAAAGGGTAATTCAGAGGAGAGTTTCAACTGGATGAGTTTGGAGTAGAGACCTCAGCTGCTGAGTTTTAAGATTCACAAATAAGTGAGTCTCACTTGTTTCTTTTACCCTGGCCCTCCTTTAAAAAAGACGTCCTAGAGAACTTCCATTTAAGTCCTTATGCTGAGTTTCCCCAGGGTGAAACTCATTAGCAGAAGCAGGACACTTGAGATGCTTGTACATCCTAGGTGTCTCCTTACTCCTCAACCTGGATTTTCTAAAAACTCTCAAAGTGGTAGGACACAGGTGAAGCGTTTTTTGGCCATCAAGTAAGGCAGAGCAAGGAAATGGGACTCTATTATCAAAGAATGCACAGCGTGATTAAGGGATTATGGATTTAGCAAAGTTAAAAGAGAAGATATGAATAGGGGAAGGAACGACCAGTATACAAAAGTTCTCAGTACCAGTGAGACTTGGGTGAAGTAAAGCAGAGGTTAGAGGTGAAGGAAGGATGGCGGACTTTAACCTAAATCTTAGGCACTAAGATTTTATGAATAGTGTGGAAAGGTGTGTAAATATTTTGTCACCTTTGCCTACTTAAACTTTCTTCAAATCCTTCAAGTTCTTCCACCAGTGATAGCTGAAAACGATTAGTGGCTAAGAGTTATATTTGAAGGCAAAGCTTGCAAGAACTAATACCTTTAGAAATATTAAGGAATGCTGTCTCAACACAAAGAATGTCAATAGCTCATCTGAAAGGCTCTAATTGCTTAGTATTGTGTTGGCCAAAAAGTTTGTTTGTTTGTTTTTCCTAAGATGGTTCTCTCTAGTAGCATTTAGTTGTCTTTAAATCCATTTGAAACAATTTCGTTAGATTGTATTGTGACAGCTGTCATATCAGTGTGCATTAAAAAAACTTATCAAAATTGGTGAATTTTTGTGTAGGCATTTTAATATTGAAAATGGAAGAAAATGCACATTTTCAATATATTAGGTTTTATTATTTCAAGACAGGTAAAAACACAACTAAAATGCAAAAAAAAAAAAAATTGTCCAGTGCATGGAGGAGGTGCTGTGACTGATGGAACATGTCAAAAGTGGTTTGTGAAGTTTCATGCCAGAGATTGTTCCCTGGATGATTCTCCATAGTCAGGTAGACCAGTTGGAGTTGATAGTGATCAAATCAAGATAGTAATTCATAATAATCAATATTATACCACATGGTAGATAGCTGACATACTCAAAATATCCAAATCAATAAAGTTATTGGTAAAAATAAAAGAAAATGTGTCTTTTATTTTATGGAAAAAGCACATGTGGACTCTTTGACCGACCCAATATTTAGATGAGGGACTGGAGCTGTACTCTTAACATTCCCTTTAAATGGTCCAAACTGATGGCAGACATAATGGTCGACACATTCCTCTCATATTTGCACAGTGTAGAACTGGTTTGTTGGACAAAACGCCATTCTGTTAGCTCTCCGTCTGACAGGGGTGGCTCAGGATGGGTACTGGTTAGCACATTAACTTCACCATTAATACCAGGTTAGGCTATTTTAAACAGATAGGCAGATAGATAGATAGATAGAAATCCTTAATGACAAATCAAAGGAAACAACTCTGGAATTTGTACAAGGCAAATAAGAAAATATTCATAGAGAATGTCAGGGCATGAGATAACTAATCTCACCAAAGGAGGAAGCTCTCACTTTGTAAATAAATAAATCACTATGTGTAGAAACAAATTTATTACTGTATCCTTTAAAACAGAAAATTATTGGAAATCACATAAATATTTCTCCATGAAAATGATGAATGCTTACGATGTAACCCTTAAAGGACGCTATTTCACTTTATGCTTTTACATACATCTAATTTTTTTGTTTAGAATAAATTCATAGAAAGAGAACTTCTATGTCAAAGGAAATACACATATTAACTGATTCAATATATTTTTGCAATCTGCATGCCAGAAAGGTTTTAAAACATATAAATTAGTTATTTAAGTGACCAATATTTTAAAAATTTATACTCTAGCCAGCAGAGAATGAAATTACCTCTTTCTTCACCACTACTATCTTAGGTATTATCTTTTTACCCCCTGCTCTAATAGGTAAATATCACATTTTCTTGTTGTTATAATTTTATTTCTTTGATTAGTAATGGCTATGAGCATTTAAAATACTTACTAGATATTTTTACTTTTTCTTTACTGATTACTTCTTTATGCCCTAAGGCCATTTTAGGGGATACTTTTTTCTTTTTCATAGTCATTTTAAGAATTATTTATGTGTTCACATCATATATGTTTCCAAGTTTATGTTTGCATTGAATTATTCCCTTTGTTGTACATGGGACGTTCTGATTTTTAGGTAATTGAATTCATCAGTCTTTGATTTTCGGTGTCTGCTTTGGTGTCACGTCCAGAAAGACTTTCTCTGCAAAGATGGCATTTAGAGTAAACATTTACTTCTTCCTATGATGAGTATGTTGTAATTTCTTTCATAGTAATTCCTTAATCTTGATGAAATTTATAATGGTAAAAGGCAGGAATCTAACCTTTTCCTCCAAGTAGCCAGCCAGTGTTCCCAGTAGCACTTACTGTGGTACCTCCTTTACCACGTTCTAAATGTTTCTGTGAGCTTCGGTTTCAAACTTGTTTGTTTTGACACTTTGTATTGTATTGTTCAAGTGTTATGGCTCTAAACTACACTAATGTCTGATAGATATTTTCAGTCATTTTTTTGTGTTTTTTTCCTGTAGTTTTTATCTAATCAGTTATAGAAACTAAAATGTTAAAAAAAAAAACAGTAAAAAGATCTTAGTGTTAAAGATCGCCTCTGTTAACAAGGAGAAGCAGGACTATTAAACATTTTTTCCCAGATGATTCCAAGAGGATAAAGATAATCCAACAAAGGAATCCAATTCTGATTGAACTTAGATTCTTTAGAGTTTCTTGATCCACTTAATTGTATAACAACTGCCCCATCAGCCAGTTTGGAAAGCAATTTGATAGCCTACCTAAAGCTGCCTTGTAATGCCCAGGACCAGAATGACTACGATGTCACCAGACATTCTTCACAAACAGGTAACATTCATACAAATGATGAAAAGTCGGACATAAGGCACTTAAACCATGTATCTCATGACCGACCAGTGGCGATGAGCTACTTCTGTCTGACAGAAGCAGGGCAACTCTAGTGACCACGGTGGTGCCTGATGTGTAGGGAGGCTCAGAGCTGCCCTTGGGGATTCACCATTGTCACCCTCACTAATCGTTCCAAGTGCAGTTTGTGGTGCCATGAGGAGAAATAGACTTCTAAATAAACTTCAGAGACCTAGGCTCCCGCAGGAGTTCAGGAAAGTATAGACACCTACTCTACCCTAAACCCTAAATGGGAACATGGGGGCATATTTGTTACTTGCCATGGGTCCAGTTTCATAACCATATATTCTAAAAGTTCTCAAAATAGATGATACAGATTTTAAAGTTATGGACTGCTAATTTTATGACTTTTAAATATAAGAAAGTCAATAAAATTGATTCTTTCTAAACACCATTTCAACTACCTTAGATGAATAAAAGTTCATCTAACTTTATACAAGTTCAAAGCCCCACTAAGATATCTCTAACAAGTTGGTGTTTTGGTCTCCATTGAATTGTTTCCAGAGTCGGGCAGCTCACGCTTTTCTAAGGCAGCCCATTCTGCTCTTTGTTTGTATTAGGTCAAAATATCTCTTCCTAGGATTTCTGCGATTCTGTCCTCTGGAGCTCCAGAGAACACATCTACCCTCTCTTTGACAAGTCAGCTGTTTGCATGTTTGAAGAGAGCAAATGCCTAAATCTCCAAGCTGACTGTTCTTACACCTGTGCTGCTCCACTCATGATGCTATTCTCAGAACTTTCCCCGGTCCCTCCCTGGTTTATCAGAATCCGAGGCTCCAAGCCAAATGCAGATTTTGAGTTCGATTTAATGAACATAGAGTATAATGAGAGGAATCGGATGTATCTCTCTTTGTATTGTCAGGGTCTGTCTAGCACAGAGTTCAGCATAAACGTGGTAGTTACTTACCAAATATTTGAAGCCATAAATTAATTAATAGAGTACTTTCGATCTTTTTCTTACCCATTTTAACAATTTTACAAAATACATTGTGTTTTTTTTTCCAAAATGCAATTCTTTTACACATATGTCCCTATCCCTTGATGTGTGTGTGTGGGAAATCATACTAGGGCAGGTTAAATAAATTTTAACATGCTTGAAGTTTGCTGAGGTAGCTTCAGGTGCTGTACAAATTTTACTTTATTTGTGTTTTGTTTGTAGTTCTGGGACCCAGAGCGGAGGTTTGGTTGGTAGCAGCTCTGTGTATCTCATAAAGGAACACCTCATGTGGAAAGTTCCTTCCGCGTCCCAGTGCACAGCCATCCGTCTTGTTCAACGTGCTGGTGTCGGAGCACATGCACCTCTTTGTTTAATGACCTGGCAGTTTGCTTCTCAGCTGCAGGTTGCTTGTGTTAGTGTTTCTGCTCTTGCCAGAGGCGTTTCTGTTGAACCTGGCATCTCTTAGTGCATGCTCCCCCAAACTGAAAGCTAATTTAGGCTTTGTAGCATATGAAGGCCCGCTAGCTCTTTCTACTTCTGATTCTATTTCAACCCCAAATTGTCACTGTAATGAGGCCATTTTTTACTCCCCCCACCAAATGATTTATTTTTTTCTGGTGAATTTCCCCCGCCAGGAATCTAACTCTGTACATCTCTGCTGGAGTTTTATTAGGATGCTTTCTATTAATATTTTGTAACTCTTTAATTCTCCTCTGCCCTCATCTTCCCATTTCAATTCCCTTTTTTAAAAATTAGGTATAGTTGGCATACAATATTATATTAGTTTCAGATGTACAGGATACTGATTTGACATTTGTGTGTTTAACAATGTGCTCCCACAGTAATTTTAGTAGCCATCTGTCACTGTGCAAAGTTGTCACACTATTATTGACTATACTCCTTTTCACCTTTTCACCCATCCCTCTACTCATCTTTAAACCATTTTGTGGTTATTTTTCTATATGATGTAACAAAACAGTCCAGTTTCATTTTTTTGGCATATATCTGTTTTGCCAACACCACTTTTTTCCCTCACCCAAGGACATTTTTTTAATTGCTTTTAGAAAAACTGGAGAGAGAAAGAAAGAGAGAGAAATACTGCCATGGGAGAGAAGCACCGACTGGTTGCCTCCTGTATGCGCCTAGACCGGAGAGCGAAACTGCAACCCAAGTGTGTGCACAGACTGGGAGTGGAACCTGTGACCCTTTAGTTGTAGACAATGCTCCAACCGCTGGGCCCCACCAGCCAGGGCTCCAACACCACTTGTTAAAGAGCAATCTTCAGGTTCAGTGCAATTCCAAAACACTAATGGCATTCTTTTCAGAAGTAGCACAGAGAATCCTAATATTTATATGGAATTACAAAAGACCACGAATATCCAAAGCAATCTTGAGAAAGAAGAACAAAATTGGAGGTGTCATGCTCCCTAATTTCAAACTATACTACAAAGCTATAATAATAAATAAAGTATGACACTGAAATAAAAATAGACACATAGATAAGTTGAACAGAATAGAGAGGCCAGAAATAAACCCTTACTTATATGGTCAATTAACATATGACAAGGGAGGCAAAAATATACACTGGGAAATGATGGTCTGTCTGAACTTCTGGGTCTAATTTTAGGATAAGCTTCCTTTGTCTATAACTGAGAATTGGGTCTCTACCTTACATTCTCTCATAACTCCCTGGGTAGCATATTGTGGGCTATTCCAGGATGGAATGGGACCTTTTCCTAGGAAGTGAAGATTTAGCTGCAATACAAAAGAACAAGATGGTCTCAAAATGTCTACATAGCGAGGTTTAGGAGTGATAACCTGGTTGAAAGCATTAGAGAAAGAGTATGGCTATGGGGGTTGTGTTGAAACTGCGCCTTCATTCCAAACATTAAATGACCTGAGAGAGATCCCTCTTGTGTATTTGATATCTCCCTTCCATTTATTCCTTTCTGAGGCTCTGCTTCCCCCATGTTTTATGACAAGGCTGGGATGGACAGAGGTGATTCAACAATGAAAATGGGAACTCAGGAATCTAGTTCCCACTTGACTCCAGATTGGCAAGAGTCACGCTCACCTTCCCAATTCTCTTAGCGGAGTTTCCTAGCTTTTTTCTATTTCCGTGGTGGTCCTGGCAAGTAGTGT
>PVKM010005725.1:0-46825 GCA_004027735.1 Carollia perspicillata
TGGTGTGTGACCTTTTTTTTAATTTGCTTCACAAGTAATTTACTTAAAAAAAATTAACATCTGCTATTTTGAAGCTAATCTTAGTGTATTGAATGCCCTTAACCATTTTTCAATCCCACAGTCTTTTATCTTGCTTCTCCTGCTGCGTTCCCACCACGCCTGATCCCATTAGCAAACTTCGAGACCGCCTCAGACTCACCAAAGTACTGCTTTGGTTTCAGCTGCTCTTCTGCAAGAGGAAGTGAATGTGGGGGGTTTTCTCTGTGGTACAGTTGTGATAAAGCTGTGGTGGTCTTATCTCTCTCTTAGGTAGTGGCTCTGTATGACTACACAGCGAATCGATCAGATGAACTAACCATCCATCGCGGAGACATTATCCGAGTGTTTTTCAAAGATAATGAAGACTGGTGGTATGGCAGCGTAGGAAAGGGACAGGAAGGTTATTTTCCAGCTAATCATGTGGCTAGCGAAAGTAAGTTTTATGCTCCCTTCCTGGTCTACTAATATGGTGTAACTGATAGTACAAGATTTTATCATTTTCTGCCCTTTAATTTACTGTCTTTATACCTTTTGCATATGTTTACCAGTGGCTATGGCTTTTCATTTTCATGATGCAAAAAAATAAAAGGGGAGGCACTAGAACACTAGAAAGCAATTTTGTTCTGAAATACTTGCTTCACAAACTTCTCGTCCCAGGGGACCTGCCCGTCTAGTTAACAACCTTCTGCATTCAGCCCCTCTCTCCTGCCACCTGCTCTACACCCTTCACGCGTGATTGTGTCAGCTCTGCTCCTGCCACAGCGACTCCCCAGTTGACAGTCACTTTTTAAGAACCTCCAGTTCCCCAGCCCCCATTCATTCTTTATATGCCTCAGGCCTCGCCGTCACCTACCTACAGCAGGTTGTTTCATTGTCAAGTACATTAAGCCGTTTGTGAAAGGAAAAGGACAGGAGCTAGAGAAGGAATTCTAAATAGCGTTTCTGAAAGGGGTAGACCACTAGCCGTAGATCCCACCTTGAGAGGTGAAAATAGAACACAGAGAGCCTGGAAATGAAGACGACGTAGAAAGGGGAGAAAGGTAGTAATGCTCCTTCAGCAGAATGCCTCCTATCAGCGGCTGCCTTCACAGTGTGGCAGGAAGGAGGCTGACTGCTGCTGCCTGCTCCTCCACAACTGGTCCTGGTAGGCCTCGGTTTCCCCTAGAAAATGAGGAGGTTGAGCTCTGTCATCTCTTAAGTTTTCTTCCAGAAATACTGCAATGATACAGTTCTGACTTAAAATGTAGTAGAGGCAGCCTTGAGAACACCGATTTGCATATTTATTGTTAAGTCCTTTGTTTTTGCAAAGAAGTGATTATGATAAGTAATAGTTGCTTTTGAGGCTAGTGTTTGAAACCCCTTTAAACCAAAACAATGGCTGAACAAAAGTACTGTCGTTTCCTGACCTAACTTCTGAATTTTGAGAGCAAAAGGAGATGGCAGAGGAAGAATTCCTTCCATGAGTACTGGGTGCTGGTTTAAGCCCAGACGAGGTATTTCCTCTGTGGCCCCCTCCCACCGCCCTGTGTGGAGCCTGGCGCTCCCAGGGCTTCCCTGGCAGTCTCTCCAGGGCTGCTCCGGGGCTCATGGCAGCTTCCTGCCTCGGCTTATCCTCCACTTTGAGTAAACTCCTCCCCTCACAAGTGCCAAGTGTCTCAAAAATTTCCCACTTCTCCCTAACAGAACAAAATTCTGAAGTTGCTCTGTGCCACCGTTCTCATTCTTTTTCTCTGAGTAGTACATGGCTGTTAGCTCTTAAACTCTGTTGGAGGTATATTTTTATGCTTGAAAGAAGGTACATAATGGAGAGAACATAAGGCAACATGGAAAGAAGAATTCAGGCCCAGTTAATACCCAGTCACCTGCACTTCTAACTTCCAGATTGCCTCAAATATCCAAGTTTCTTCCCTCTGCTTCCCACGGGGTCAACAGCCAGAATTCAGCTTCTGGTTTTAAATCACCAGCCTCCCACACATCATAGTCACTCTAGAGTGTTGCTATTATTTTAACCAAGTATGACAAGTCGTTATTAATACAGATACAATGGAAACATACATTGCTTAACATAACAATTTTAAAAGATTGTGTATTTCCAGGTCAGATAATGTTAGGTGCTTTAACTTCATTTATTTAATTTTTATTTTTAATTTTTTATTGTTTTTTAATCCTCACTGGAGGACATGCAACCTAGGCATGTGCCCTTACCGGGAATCAAACCTGTGACCCTCTGGTTTGCAGAATGACACCCACCAACTCAACCACACCGGCCAGGGCAGGTGCTTTTAACTTTAGAATCTATTTAGTTTGCAGAAATAACCTCTTGGGCTTCCAAATCTTGAGAGACTATAGATACGTGATCTACAGTTGGTTAAAAATCCAATAAAATTTTTCTTCCTCAATAACCACAGTGAGACTTCTGACACATACTATAATGATGGTTAGTGGTTATGTACAGAAATTAATGGTCTGGAGTAGTGACTGTTCTTCAACTGCTGTAATTCCTTATCGCCTCCCAGAATAATTGATGTGTTCTTTTGGCATCAGTTGTTGCTTGTTGGCAAAGCCTTGTAAAGGCCAGAACAAATAGAAAAAATCCTCAGATAATCGAGAATATAATGATTGAATTCCCACATGATCAGGGATTTATCTTTTCCTTTTATCCTACTCTTTACCTGCATTTCTTGCATTATCGTTTTTAACATTAGAGAAAAAAATGACTGTCAGCATATTTCACCCAAAAAATAGTAGGAGAAGTTGTCCTTTATTTTATCCAAAGCCAACTGTGCAAAGCAAATGATCTAAAAGTACGTATCTGAATAGAATTTATACCAGCTGCTGAGAGCCGTGTCCTCTAAAGAACACCGCAAAGAAGACATTGGTACCCCGTTGTTACAAAGGACTTACTCCCTTCGTGTCTTAAGTCACTGGGAAGAAAAACATGATCAGCTTCCCTTAATCACATCTGTCATCTTTTCCAATAAGAGATAAAGAAAGCCAATAATAAAATCAACCCATACACAAAGCCAACGAATATATCTCCTAATCTTAGAATTTCGATTAGGTATAATTTAACAATTCCTCTCAATTTAGAGTTCCCAAGTCTTTTAACCAAAATAGATTTTCTTTTTAGCCCTTTAAAACTCCCACCTGACTTTAGATTCAGCATTGTGTGTAAGTTAAAGAGATTATGTAGATTATAATTTTACAGTGTAAGAATCCTAGCTTTAAGACAGAATAGATTCATATCCCGTACAGTCCTTGCTCCGTGCTCATTTATTTCATACCATCTTCCCAAAGGACCCTTTCTCCACACCTCTGCCCGGCAAAATCCTACCTGTTCTTCAGAGTCTGGCGCACCTATTTCTTGCATTAAGCATTTGCTATCCCCACATCATAAGTGTGTCTTTGTTATTATTTTTCTTTTAGGTAGTGTTGCCTTCTCTCTTATGTTACAGTTCCTTGTGAACATGTGCCTCTAACCAGACTGTAAGCTCCCTGAGAGCAAAGACCGCTTTGATTGTCTAGTACATATCCCCTCCAGCAGTGCCTAGCAGATAACCATGCGTGTGGCAGGTTCCTGATAAATGTGCATTGAAATAAAATGAAATAAACATCTGTGTGACCACATAGTAAGTGAAAATGACACCTTCTACATTTCTGAAATCTTGTTGATCACAGCGTTTCTGAAATCCTGTTGATCCTAACTTCACAATCATACGTTATGTTCTTTTGATAACTAACATGTAAGCATGCAAATTTCCTGAACAGTGCAGTGCTAGGTAACTTATTTGTACACCAAAGCACTGAATATTGGTTTCTTCAGCCTCCCATCCGCCCCTCCTCCATCGTTGCTCTTTCCCCCGTGAAACAGTGCTTCTCAAGCTGACTGCTCAAATTCCTTTTCTCATTCCAGCACTGTATCAAGAACTGCCTCCAGAAATAAAGGAGCGATCCCCTCCTCTAACCCCCAAGGAAAAAAACAAACTGGAAAAACCTTCCTCTTCTCAAAAGGTAAATGTTTTCAAGAATGTATATAGCATATGTACTTTGATTTTCACTCTCTCTGGGTAAAATATTACTTTATTTTCATGCTTACATTCTTCATTGTTCTACCTTGTTATCTCTTGCATTATTGGCACCAACATGATGAAATATATAAGGCAAATATTATTATAGCCATTTTTCAGATAAGGAAACTGAGGCGGCTCCAAGATGAAAGTAGACTGGGAGTCACAGCCCAAGTAATGGAGCAAGGCCCCGAAGTAGAACTTGTGAGTTCAAGTGTGATGCTAGTTCCACCCTACACTTGTATCTGTAACTGTGACGGTGACACTGTCATCAGCCCCGCCTGAGTGTGTGCCGAAAGTCACTAGAGCCACCTAATAAAGGTGTTTTCTCTTCCTGGAGTATTCCCTTTACATGATAGTAATTTAAAATATCTTCAGATTAAAATGAGTGTGCGTATATTATTGGCCAGAAAAGTATCGTGTAGTTTAGCCTGGGCCTTCACGTACCCTCAGTCAGTATTCTTCTGATGTTACTAGTACTTTGGTACAAAGTTTAATAAGCAGTGTGCCATCATATGTGTTACTTAGTGAACTTATTTCATTCTGTGACGTTAGCTTGCCTTGGACTGAGTACCTTCACTTTTCGACAATATGAACTGACGTATACAGTTTTTCGACAGTTGAACCTGTCCTGTGCCATTAGTCATTCACCTATATTTATTCAGTGCTTATTACTTCCATGCTGAGCGTCCCATTGGTCCTCTCAGAAACAAGACTGAGTAGGCAAAGCACTTGCCCTTGAGCTTAGCAGGCTGGTGGGAGGGAGACCTGCAAATAGGCAGTTCCAACAGACTGTGGGAGGGACAGTGAAGAAGACATGTGCACAATGTGTTGGGAACACTCAGAAAGAAACCCTCTAAATCTGCCCTGGGGAGTCCAAGAAGAGTTCCCAGAGGAGGTCACGCCTGAGCTGAAGCTCATAGGATGAAAAAGTGTGTGCTAGGTAGATGATCTTAGAAAAAAAGCATTCTGGCAAAGGGAGCAACTTAAATAAGGCGTGGCACAGTGTAGTTATGTTGTGAAGTGTAGGTCCTAATGGACAGCAGGACAGAGAAGTGCAGGAGTCAGGCCACCAAGAGTCTGCTGTGCTCCACCGAGATGCCTAGATTATATCCTGCAGACTCGGGATCCCCTGGACGAGGTGATCAAAGAAGTGACATGTGCAGATCTACACGTTAAAAATGCCGTTTTACTGGCAGCACAGTGATGGGGCTAGAGGGAGCTAAGACCTGGGACAAGGAAATATTGTAAATTGGGAATCCATTAAAATGAAATGTAAAAGCCTGAACTGGAGGGATATGATTAAGAGGATTTTATGATTGATTAGATGCTATTAGTGATGTTGAAATCTAGGAACTGTGCTAAGGGCCCTGGCTTATTATCTAAGTGAATGGATAGTGGTACCACAGAGATAACACAAGAATAAGGAAGGTTAGGGGAGATACAGACAAGGAATGGTAGGGAGTAGAATGTGATGAGTTCGCTTTTAGATATCTTGATGTGTTAGTGGTGCTTACGGTGCTCCCAGGTGCAGGTATTCACCAGGGAGCCGGAAATGCAGGGCTGGAACTTGAGAGAAGGTAGGGCTTCAAAAGAAAATGGGGAGGAGTTAGTATTTATCGTATATTGTATTACATCGGTAGAGCTGAAGCTTGTAATGTCAGAGATGGCTCAGAACAAACAAAGGGGAGTTCTGAGAGAGAAGTCCGAGGACAGAATCCCAGTTGAACAGTAACACTTAAAGGACAATCAGAGGAAGAGAAGAGTAAGAAAGAATAATCAAAGGGGAAAGAAAGATCCAGAAAAGAACTGCCCTGGGACCCAGGGAGAAGAGAAGCGCTAGGAGGGTACAGTCAGTAGCGTCAGAGATGGCCAGTCAGGTTGCCTAAGCATTCAGCCCCTGTGCACTGGTATCAGTGTCGATGATAGCACGGCAAGGAGTGAAGAGGAGAATGGGCCTCGGCAGGGGAACTCGTGGAACTCATTGCCAGGGCTACATTGAAGGGGGAAAAAAAGTCAAGCAGTCACTGGAGGGAGACCCAGATCTAGGAGTGACTTTTTAAATAATGGAGTGACACATAAAATCATAACCTAAAAAGACAAAGCCAATGGACAGGTTGAGGTTGAAGATAGACGAAGAAAGCATGCAGGGTCTTGGAGAAAGCAGGTGGTTTTTGTTGCCAAGACAGGTTGATAGGTTAGTATTGGCTAGAGCAGTGGTTCTCAACTGAGGGTGATCTTGCCTCCAGGGAGACACCTGGCAGTGTCTGGAGATTTTTTTGCAAATATCTCCAAGGAGGGGGACACTATAGCATCTAGTGGGTAGAGGTCACAGATGTTGATAAACACCCTAGAATGCACAGGGCAGCCCTCCTCCTCAAAGGACTATCCGGCCAAAAACATCAGCAGTGCTGAGCTTACAGCAGTACCCGTTGGAGACAGGTTAATATGAATGAGGCTGCGGATGAGTTAATAAAGTGGAAGTCCGGAAATCAGGGATGTCTTTATGTTCTCGAAAACAGAAAGGAAAGTCCACATCAGGTGTGAGGGCGAAGGGCGTGAGACAGGAAGAGCAGTGACTGTTGGAATGCCTGTGAGGACAGTAGGGGCAGCAGCTCCTTCGGGACACGTAAAGGGGTTTCTGAGAACTCGAGAAGCTGCTGTCTGCGTACCGTAAAAGTGGAGGGGGCGTAATTCTCTGTAGTTGGTTTTTTTTCTTTTGTCATGCTCAGCGTCTAGGATGTAGTGGTAGAGAAGACAGATTTGGTTTGATATATAAATACTAGGAGTTGTGGGTATGACTGAGGCCAAAATCTTATGAGACTTGATAGCAAAAACTATGGAAGTAATAAGTTATGGAAGATCAGCCAGATTGGAAAAGATGTGGAATCAGAATACTGGCCAACTTAGAAAGCCGGGTTCTCTGCAAGGTCGCCATAAGCCACCCGTGCCCAGGTGGAGGCGTAGTGTCATGCAGTAATGGAGCTAACAGACTGGAACTGTGGCCTGTAAATCAAGAAGCTTGCTTAATTAGTATTTCAGAGGTTAAGCAGCTCGAAGTTATGATAAATCCACAGAGATGTATGTAAGAGCTGAAGTCAAATTGAAGGACCTGTTATTAGAATTAAGCTGACCAAGGAACTATGTCCAAGTGTTGGGTAGATTGTTTCCGTGGACATTAAAATGCCAGAATGATTGCAAGAGTTGGGGTCAAGGCAACACTGAAGCAAGAGGTGAAGTCCTGAATTCTTGCCGTCTCAGTCTTGGCTTTACATTGAAATCACCTAAGAAATTAAAAAAAAAAAAATCTGATGCTTGTCCCCACACCCACAAATTGATTCAGTTGGTCTGGAATGGAACCTCAGCATGGGTAGATTTCAAAGGCCAAGGAGATTTTCCAGGGGATTTTAACGTGCAGCCAATGTTGCGAACCATTGTGTTAGAGTCACCCCAATGTCCAGGGGTAAACAGCTGCAAAGATAAACAGGATGTTCTACGCAGGTGCACCCAGTGAGGAGTGCTTTGAATGTATATGCCCAAAATCAGCAACAGACAGCTGAGAGGCCAGTGCTAACTCCCGTGGCTCATGGACTGTGCGAGAATGAACAACCTGTACTGCAAAGAACTGAGAGAAAAACGGTTTCTCGGGAAAACACCCGCTTCACACACAGCAAGGGTGTATGGGGATGGCTGCCTGTGACAGCGTGGGGACTACACGCTGTATTTTAAGATCATACTTAAAATACACCTTCATGTTCACATCACGGCACACCAGTTCTTTCTGATCCTTGAGGCTTCAGGCTGACCCACTGCTGCCCAAACCTTAATTCTAATAGATCTCAAGGAACTTGCAGACTTGCAAAGTGAAACATTTAAAAACAGAAACTAGGTAAAGCGAGGGAGTTGTGGAAGATAAGAATCTGTTTGAGCAAGAGAGCAGAAAGGCTCTGGTGGAGGTGATGGAACTCGAATTAGGCTTTAACGTTGGAGGTAACCGATTTCTTTTGTTGAAGAACATGATTTGATCTTCCTTGTCTGAATCCATGTATTAGAACAAACTCCTACATATATGTTTCTTCTTGGGAATGTCCCACGTGTATAGTTTGATAATGTTTCGCTGTCCTGTGGGAGAAAGCATAAAGAATGGTCTATACTTATGTAAAAAGAAGTCCCTGAGACACAGCCCTGTTGACCCTGGCACTCAGATCCCCTCAGGTGCACTCTGAGTCGCGAGCCCCACACAGGCAGCCAGCCCCTCCTTGTTAGCACCTGCCATGGAGGCTGGTCTTCAGCTTCGTCCCTTCATCAGAATGTGTATGGTTTGATTTTATCAAGATCCTGCCTTATAAACCTACCACAAATTCTGTCAGATGGTTAATTTCACGTGCAAGTTTATTTTTGTTACCATATGTAAGATACGTGACAAGAAGAAGAAGAACGTGAAAAGTTGTCTCTGAAAAGTGACGAAAGTGGGGGAGAGTCCTGAGTTTGCAGAATTATAGAATGGGTGACATGGAAGGCACTTCAGGGATCGTCCCTATGGTTCTGGTCAGCTCCCTTCATTTCACAGATGAGGAAATCAAGACCCGGAAAGGCCGGAAGAGTCGCCTTGGAAGCGACAGTCCTAGTTTGGGGCTCCGGCTCTGTGCTCTCCGGCCAGTGGCCTGTTTGCCCCCCACCACCGAGTCACTGACCCAGACAGCTGCTGCCCGCACAGCTGGCCATGTTTCACGTCACATTGATCTTTCACATCCCTGTTTTATGTTTGTTTCATTATACCCTTCTTCATATGGAAGTCTTTAGAATTGCCTTCTTCATACTTTTTAAGGGAAAAAAAAAGGAAACCTCCAGAATTGTTTTCTTTTTAAATTATTTCTATTCAAACTGCAGACTGAGAAGTAAAATTATACCTTTTAATAGCTTGGCAGCTGCTGGATCTTATTAAGTTCTTCCAAGTGGAACACACCTGTCCTGTTGCTAAATGTGCCAGGTCCCTTCCAGCGTTTCATGTGGGTCATTGAAATGTTAGTGGGCAATGGAAGCATTTGCTCTCCCACTGCAGGAGGAGGGCATAGGCTTGAGTCCCCAAACGAATCAGTGATTACCTGTATCACAGGGATGGGAGAGTAGGAGAATGTTTTCCTCAAGCTCATTCCAGAACATTTTTATTACCGTGTGCTGAAAATTTGCATCTAATAGAGGGGGAAAATATTGGTACTATCCAGGAAGAAAGAAACTCAGAAGCTTTAAAAAAAAAAGCAGCCGCCGCCCTGGCCAGTGTGGTTAAGTTGTTTGGCAGCGCTGTCCCAGAGACTGAAAGGTCGCAGGTTTGATTCCCAGTCAGGACACATACGCAGTTTGCAGGTTCTGTCCCTAGTCCGGGCACATAGGAGAAGGCAACCAATTGATGTTTTTCTCCCCCTGCCCGACCCCTGCCAACTTTTCCTCTCTCTCACTCTAAAAAACAGTAAAAAAAAGTATCCTTGGTGAAGATTAAAAAAAGAAAAGAAAAAGCCCTGCTGACAACATTGGTTTTTTAAGCGGGGATTTATTTTTCTAGGCTTTTTTATTCCTTCTAACCTGTATCATTTGCTATACCTATGCCATTCATTTATTTGAAGAGGCAAGTTCTTAAAATTCCTTTAAAATTTTTTAAAAATTATTTTAGGTTGTTGTATTAAAGTAATATAATGCTCATAGTTTTAAAAATTCAACCAATAAAGAGTACTGTACATGAAAAATAAAACTGTCCTGCTAATATTTATGTTCACTTTAACTTGCATTTCCTGTTTAAATGTTCTCTGTATGTGTAAATATACATGTCTTTATTCATATCTGTTCCTATGAAACCAGGGTCATATTTAATATTCTGTTTTCTTTCACAATATACCTTGGACAGCTTTCTTATTAGTACAGACAATTCTGTTTAACAGTTTCGAGTTACTAAAATGCCTAATTTTCTTTTTTTTTAATTCCTAAAATAAACTTTTTTTCAATTTCTGAAAGTGCTTATTTTAAAAAAAAAGTAGAAAATTACCCTCTGTCTTCTGTAAATGTTTAAACATTGACAAAACCAAATATGTTTTCTTTTAATGCCAGACATATAGTAATAATTATGCACAGTAATGTCAGATTTTATCTGTGAATGTGGAGAAATTGCTATAACATTTTTGTTTATGTCTTTCTCTGAGAATGCAGTAAGTAAATAATAGGTACTGGTTTTCCCATTCTAAGGTAATTATAAAAATATCCGTTATGGCTCATCTCTTCATGTGACAAGAGTGGTAATTATTTTCATTTTTTTACCTGGCTGGGTCAGTTCAAAGGAGAGCTGGCTCCTAAAACAGAGTGCATATTCCACTTAAATTCAGGGCCAGCTGCTTTGTTGTCTAGCACAAAACAAAGAGCGAACCCAAAGGATCATGTGACTCCACGGTGGTTTTTCTTCCAGCCAAACACACACACGTACACACATGCAATTTTACATTGGTAATCCTGTCAGCCTCTCAGAAAAACAGTAGAAAATAAATAATTTGCCCTTAATGTGCATGTGTCTATCTTAGTCTAAAAAATATCTAATTTTCATTTACTCTCTTCGTCCCAAAAGTAGACAGTTTATTAAAGCCTGCATTCATTGTGCCATATACCACTATTTTCAAAAATCACTTCATATAGAAAAAAATGTTTTTCCATGTACTGGTCCTTATACCAGGAGTCCATCTAAATTATTTTTAACCATAGGAATAATATGATTTTATTACTGTGTTCAATTCAACAACAGATTTATAATAGACATTAGTTATTTTGGTATAGCAAAGCAGGTTTTCCAAATACCTAGAAATTAGTTAATATGTAGTAAATCATTGAAAATACAGTCATAATTATTATTGCCTCCTTCCTATTGCTAAAGAATAATATTAATTTATATCTTTGTATACTTTAGTAGTTTTATTTATCAAAGAAAATCCAGTTATACGATTTACTATACTAAAGAAATAAAATTAATTTATGCTTGGATTTGCTTTAAAATTCAAGAATATTTCAGTGTTTTTTTTCTTTATGTGATGAGAACAAAATCAAAATCTTAAGAGTAAAAGTGAAGAACTTGTGTCCTATGAAGAGTCTTAGTGCAAGCAACACTGATACGTATTTCTTTTTCCCCAAAATTTGTTTCAATAACACAAGTATTTTAAGGACAAATATTGATTTAAAAAAATGTCATTTGCCTTTGAAAACATCTGTGTCCCACAGAGAAAGTGAGTGGGACCCCAGCGATGTGGCTGCAAAGCCAGTGTGAGTCAGTCACTTCACACCCGCAGAGTCCACTTTCGAAAATGAAGTCCCTAACCGTTCTGCACAGAGGGACTTTCAAGGCCTTCAGACGCTCTCTGACCCTGAAAGGAGCCCATTAGGCCTTGACTTTCCTAAAGGCCTGGGACCATCTGCTGCTCACTCTCCTTCTCGTGCCTTTGCCTCAGCGCTGGGTTTGACACGTGCACCTCAGGGCTGCTCTGTTGCTTCCCCGAGCTGTGCTCCTCGCCACCCTGGGCAGCTCCCCTCCCAAGTTCCCAGGACCCCATTACCCTCAACAAACAGGCACCCGACTGGCTGCTTGCCTTTCAGTTTATCTAACCCGGGGGTACGAACTAGGTGAGTGCCCGTGGTCCTGAAATAAGTGGACTGTGAGAGAATGCCTCTGTAGTCTCCACCCCAAAACCAGGTTTGGAGGTGGTAGGTCCAGTGTGTCATTTCCTTCATGTCTTCCTAACTCAAGTTACTTAAAATTTATACTAAACAGAATAAGCGTGAAATTGTGTTCTATTTTAGCAGCCCACTGGTTATTCAACTGATGTGAGTCTCTGAGCCCTGCCTCTGTCTCATTTTCTTACGAATAGATCTTCCATGAAAACTCAGTTTGGAGAATAATATAAAATCTCAATAAAGATTTCATCATTGTTCCATTAAAGCTTTGATAAGTATTGTAGGACATTCCTTCTGAGAAGTCAAGTGGGGGTTTTTAACCTTTGAATAACGGGTAAACAAAAAGTCTAAAGTAAGTAACGTTGCTCTGTGTCAAACCAGTGTTCTGCTGGGCCCAGTACTGCCCTCTCTGACAGTGACCTTCAGGGCTGTTTGATCGACAGTGTTTGCTCTTCATGATTCTATTTTTACGGTCAACCTAAAAATGAGTAACATCCCTCTCACAATCTATTACAGATCTCAGAATGTGAAAGATGTTATTGAGAGAACTAGCAGCCAATCATTCCTAGTTGTAACTTGTCCTTTAGATAGTGGTGGAATTGATGCTTATCAGTCACGCTGTTTTCTGACTTGACAATCAGTATGACCTTTTTCAGTCCTCTGACACCCTAACTCTGCCATTGTCTTGTTCTGTCCAGTACTCCAGGGTTTCTCAACCTTGGCACTATCGGCATTTGGGGCTAGAGAAAAATTCTTTGTCTGGAGGGAATGTGTTGTGCATTGCAGGGTGTAGAGCAGCATCTCTGGCCTCTGTCCACTAGATGCCAGAAGCACCAACCCCCTCAAGTTCTAGTGATAAAAGTGTCATCCAGACATTATCAGATCTTCCCTGGAGGTCCAGATCACACAGACCCCCCACTGAGAACTGTTCTCTTTTAATAGAAGAGTGTGTATAGTACCGTGTATGTGGATATGTATTTTTCCTTAAATTACAATTTTTCTTATTTTAAGATCTGTAAATGAAATTTTGCTTTCATTTTCTTCATTACCAGCAACTATATAAGTAGTAGCTGAAGTTCAAGACTATTCTACTTAAAAACAACAGTTTCACATAAAGATGTATCCAGCCAGCTATTCGAGGTTCAACATGATGAGTTTATATAAAATTGTCTCTTAATAGCTTAGATAGCTATTGACTATCATTTATTTCCTTTGCTTGATAAATTAATTGTATGCTGCTCTTTCCATAAACCATTGAAAATGAACCGTATGCTGATATTCTTGTTACTGCTTAGCGGTCACAATAACAGCCTCTAATTTCAATGTGGTTCTCCTTTGGCTGACATAACAAGGGAAGAACCTTCTTTACATAAATGTCTCTTTTAGCCACATCAACCATTCATACAATTGATCTCTTTCAACATATGGGACAGATTTGCTTTTATCCCTCGTTTACTGAACTTTTCTGTACTTGATGAGTCTTTTCTTTCTTTGTACCCCTGTCGCTGCTTCCCCGTTACCATGGGTGTGTCTAAGCAGCAGCCTCTTACACATCGGTGCATCTTACACAACCAGACAGACTGTGTGACAGACCTGCAAAGGTTGACAACTCATTTGAGAAAAAACGCCGCCATGTCATTTCTCGTCACTGGCTAGAAAGTAGTGTTGCACCCAGATAACTGTAGGAAAACATTCCTGCAAGGTAATGAAGGCTATTTATTGCCCAGTCCTTAAACTCACTAGCAGGAATACATTTTTTATTGCAACTTTTGTAATTACCACAAATACCCTGTGAATTATTTAGTCTGTTATAGCTGTTAATGTGTACATTATAAATATCAACAGAATGGTTTATACTTAGATATACATAGTTGGTATATACCTATCAAAGAAGACAACTGAAGAGCAAATTTCAAAGCAACATGACAAAGCAGTTTTTTTAACTAATAATATATATTGACTATTTGTACACATACACATACATACATATGTACACATATTGAGATGATGAGGAATAAGGATCTCTTAGATTGGGCTACAGACAGGCTGTCCCGAATTTCCACTTGGTCAGAGGAATCTCATTTTGTCCCATAATCTTGTTGTCTACTGCATTTAACGCATTCTACCTCTGTGCCAAATTACATATACCTACATTTGCCCTCAATGTCTGTGTCTGTTTACTTTGGTTTGTTGGGAGGGAAGGGTAGGGAAGAATTGAGACTCAAACCAGAGGAAGGGGGAAGAAAGGGAGGAGACAGCAGGGATAACATCAGTCCGTACTTATAGGCTACTCAGTCAGCTTCAGACAAGTCAAGAATTGGATCTGAGCATTCTTACCCTTACACATCACCAATTTGGTATATGCCAGATTAATCTTTCTCAGACTGCTATGCCCTAAACATCTTTAGATCATTATGTGAAAATACCCACGCCCAAACATCTATGTTCATTACTGCCTTATTTACAATAGCCATGAAATGGAAACAACCTACGTGTCCATTGACAGATAATGGATAAAAATGTGAGGGGTGTGTGTGTGTGTGTGTGTGTGTGTGTGTGTGTGTGATGGAATACCACTCAGCCATTAAAAAGGTGAAGTTCTGCCATTTGCAACAACATGGAAGGACTGTGAGGCTATTATACTAAGTGAAATAAGTCAGAAGGAAAACAGACAAATTCTGTATAATGTCACTTATATATAGAAAATTAATAAAAACAAATGAACAAACAAACCAAAATATTCACAGATGCAGACAACAGAGTGGTAGTCACCAGCGGAAGGAGAGGTGGAGGGAAGGCAAAACAGTTAAAGGGGGTCAGTTGTATGGCAACAGGTGGAAACTTTCGCTGGTGAGCACAATGCAGTGTATACAGGTGTCAAATTATAATGTCCACTTGAAATTTATATAATAAGTAAACAATGTTACCTCAATTTTTAAAAATGCCCAGACCCTACCCTAAATGTGCTGATCTTCAGCAGATACTCCATTATGTTTCTGAAAGCCTCTTTTGCAGACACAAGAGTTATGGAATTTCGTTCAAGAATGCTCTTCTGACCTCTCAGTGGAATAGGACCTACTTCGGGCCCTTGATCTCCGAATATGAGCCTCCAATTGACCTGAGTATAGAACAGCCTGTAAGCTGTTACATGTAGCTGTGTGAAACCAGTGGGCATCAGCTCTGTAATAGTCATATGCCCCCCAAAACCCCCACCTTCGTACCTCACTACAGGGTAGTCTCAATGAACAATTACGATTTGATTGAGACAGAACTGCCCAAAACTTCAGAGATATGTCAGGAATAACAACATTAAAGAAGGTGGCAACTAAGAACAGTGAAATTGTTATCTGGTAGATGCACAGAAGGCATGCTGAAAAATATACAGTCGATTCTCACTATTCAGAGTAGTTATCTTCTGTAAATTTGTCGTGAACACTAAATTAGCAAATACTGAGTCAGTGCCTCTAGGGGAAATGTAGGATTCAGTCCCTGTGAGCCTCTGATCACAGCATTTTTATTAATCAGTCCATACATAACCTTGTTTTACATATATTCTGTGTACGGACACTTTATTTAATATGTGTGGATTGTCGATTCATTAACATCACACTCAGACTCAACGGCACTGTAACTTGTGCCTCAGCAAAGCTTACCCAGCTCACTGTGGCGCATCCGCCCCTGCACTTAGTCACACTAGACAGCACTTCGATTCTGTGCCCAGGGACCATGTTAAACAGCAAAATCACCGACAAAAAGCACAAAAGTGCGAAAAGCATGGCACTACATAAACCACAAAAAGGACGCTCGTTCACAGTATGAGAGCTTAAGCAACACAGGGAGAGCGTTGGAAACCTGCCACGGCATTAAAAGCTCACGGTGCTCCGACGTCAGCTGAGGAAAGGCAGCTGGGTTTTCACTGCCCTGTGCGTGTGTTTGAATGACTGGGAGCTCTGTAGGAACTGACTCGGGGGTTGCGGGTAAGTTTTAGCAAATAGGCAATTTTGCAAATAGGAAATCTACAAATGATGAGGATCTGCTATCTTTTGAAACTTCATTAAAAATAAAAACACATTGTTTCATAAAACCTGTGGGTCTTTAAAATAAAGATTGAAGAAGGGAAAGGTTAGGTAAAGGAAATTAGATCAAAAGGAAAAGTGTCACCGACTGCTTCTCCCAGCATGGCTCATGTATGTATGCCTTTTTCTCCTTTTCCTTTCCTTCTCTTTGGATAGAAATATAAGGCATAAAGTTTCCTTGAAGACAGGGACTGTCTTATTCAAAACTGAATTCCAAGCATCTGCTTCAAAGCAGGTATGAATAAATGTTTACTGAATAAAGGGGTGGGTAAACAAATAGGAGCAACTGTTCTGAGATTGTTACTCTCCCGAGTCAGACCCGACCCCTGTCAGAGACACACAGGCGGACATTTAGCAGTGCACGAAGGGTGACAATGAACTTCATAAAACTCCTGGTCGGAATTCCCCAAGTATTTCTAACTGCAACTAGAAATGTTCGCATAGATATCATTCTGGAATCTCTAGTCCAATATGCCCAGGTCTCTTTCCATCTCTCCAGTTTTCTTGCCTAATTAGATTTCTGGATATTGACTTTTTGGATTCTTTCTTATTCTTCTTGTTGTGACTGATTGTTTTACACTTCTTTATGTTCCAAATCATTGATTTGATTCTTTGCTTCATCCACTCTACTGTTGTTTCCCTGTAAACTGCTCTTTATTTCAATTAGCGTAGCCTTCGTTTCTCACTGCATCTTATTTAACGCTGCTGAGGTCCTAAGTTCCTTGAGCATCCTTATAACCAGTGCTTTGAGCTCTGCATCTGATAGATTGCTTATCTCCATTTCATGTAGCTCTTTTTCTGGAATTTGATCTGTTCTTTCACTTGGGCCCTGTTTCTTTGTCTCATGTTGGCAGCTTCCCTGTGTTTTGTTTCTCTGTATTAGGTAGAGCTGCTCTGACTCTCTGTCTTGTTAGTGTGGCCTAATGTAGTAGGTGCCCTGAAGGATCCAGTGGCACAGCCTCCCTTATCACTCAGGCTTGGTACTCAAGATGCACCCTTCGTGTGGGCTGAGTACACCTTCCTCTTGTAGTTGAGCCTTGATTGCTGCTGTTGCCTGGGGCTCCAGCAGTTTTTTCCACTGAGTCAATCCACACTGGTTTTTGCAGCCAGAAGTTGTGGAAACTTATCTTCCTGGCACTGGAACCCTGGGCTGGGGTTGTAGTATGGGGTTAGGACTCCTCGCTCCCAAGATATCCCTCCCAAATTTTTATCCACCACATGTGGGTGAGTCCATTTCACATCTGGGCCCCTCCTGCTAGTCAGGACACATGTGGTTTCTTTTATTCTGTGGCCGTCAGACTTCCATTCAACTCTATTTCTGATGGTTCTAAACAATGGTTGTTCTATATTTTAGTTGTAGTCTTGACGTGGTTGTGCAAAGCGGTGAGCCATGTCTGCCTATGCTGCCATCTTGACCAGAAGTCTCCGTGCTTTCTTGAAGAGAAGAATCCAACATTAATTCCTCAACTTCCCATCCCTACTTTCTCTGTATTTCTATAGTTTCATCTTCCTTCTCTGCTGCTTTCAGATCTCAAAAAAAGAAGTGCCCTTCCTTTGTATGGCTGACAGTTTCCCCTCCCACATTCTTCTAGCCCTCGCTCCATCAGTGATCCCCATCCTCACTCCTCATCCCTCTGGCATCTTCATTTTTGACTCATTTAACATGTACATATTGAATGCCTGCTGTTTTTCCAGGCACTGAGGTGGAATATTGTATAGGTGGTATACTGGTGCATTAAACAAAAATAGTCCCTCTACTTACAGCACTGACAGTCTAATGATTGAAAGTAACTGTAATTAATGAGTCACGAAATTAAACATACAAGCAGCAAAAGGGTAGCGAAGAAATTACGAGGCCAAGTAGAAAAAAGTGGATGGGTTAGTTTTTATAAGGTGGGCCAGGTAGGCAGGAGAATGCATTGGGAGCATTAGCAGTAGCATGTGCAAAAGCCCTAATGTGTCCAGAAATGCTCATCAGAGAAACTGAAAAACAGCTGCTCACAGGCAGAAGGGTGAAGGAATGAACACAGGATGGAGGGAGGGACCAAATCCAGCAATTCACAGACCATGTGAAGACATACTCCGTACCCCAGTGTTCTGGGTCATTAACACCTTTGTCTCTACTTTTTCTCTTTCTTTGACTTTTCTAACACTGCACTTACCTCTCCTGTGTCTCTGTCTCTGGCTTTGCCTGACACTAGAATACAAGCTTTCACCAGGATACGTGTTGCATATTTTGTTTGTTTCTTTTATTTTTCTATAGCATTATTTTTTCTGGATTTTCCCCTTCTACCCTTATAGTTGCAAATATTACTTAGGTATATTCTACATCTGTAACCCTGGCTCCTGTTCTGAATTCCCCAAGTATTTCTAACTGCCAACTAGAAATTTTCACATGGATACCATCTGGAATCTTGAGTACAAAATGCCCAAAATCAAATCCATGTTTAAAAACTTGAGTTTTCCTCTATATTCCAGTGTGTTAATGGAACCATCACCTACCTTGAAGGACTAGGAGTTCTCTGTCAAAAGAGGAGGCAGGTAGTCACACTTCAGGGGGGTGTAGCATAATAGTATACGTGTTTTTGATAGAGTTCTACATTAAATGCTGGGCAAACAAATAGAAATAGCCCTCACCCGAGCCCAGTCAGGAAGGTTTTCCAGAGGAGTTGATTTCTAAATTGAGTGTTATGGGTGAAAGGACATCCAAGGCAAACTAAACAGACATACTAAGGCTGATACATGTGGGCCGCCACACGGGTTGAGCATGCTGGAGGTGAGGCTGCAAATTGAAAGCAGAGCTGAACCTGAGCAAGTGGGCAGGGTCACGAAGGTCCTTGCGCGGCATGTGCAGGAGCAGGACTTTTATCCTCAAGGTAGTGGGGAGCCACGCAGGAAAGAAAGCGTGGAAGATGGCATCAGGTGGGTGAGCTCAAAAGCTCTGAGAAGACTGGGAAAACGCAGCACTGCAGGAAGCAAGGCCAGGAGGGGCCGTTGCAGTAACCCAAGCCAAACATACTGAGAAGGTAGGATTTGGTGACTAAATCCACAAGAAAGAAGAGGAGAAATCTGGGTTTCTAACTTGAACATCCCTGTGTATAAAAATAGAAGACCTTCGATTCTGAGACACGTGAAGTCTGCAGTATTTGTACAGCAGCCAACTAAAGATCTCTTGAAGGCTTTTGTGGGACTCCAGAAAAATGTGAAACCTTGCAAGGTAGTTTGGATGAACATTTTTAGATCTAAGTGCGTATTTAGAAAAACTATTGTGTTTGTAAGATTCGGCGAAAAGTAACAATTGCTGGGTCATTATGAAGATCACCAGAGAGCTGAATTCACTGGATTGATTTGGAAGTCGTTAACACAAACATGCTAGCTGAATCTAGGGGAGCAGAGAAGTATGAAGAAAGAAAAGGACACAGGGCAGGAGCCAGTGAACGATGCCGGCATTTTTAGAGTGAACTGAGGGGGAAGAGCTTGGAGAGGGTGTGGCCGTGAAACGGCCCCCAGGACCCCGCCTACAGCAGGCTTCGTTCTTCCATTCTCCAGCTTTTAATGTACCTTTCCCTGCCCACTGGAGATGCCTTCCTAAAACAGAAGTCAAGTCGTGTGCCTTACCAGCTCAGAAGTGTCATTTGGCTTTTCGTTTGTCTGTGTGGTCCAAATCTGGCAAATGGTTTTGAATCCCATCCTCAGAGATCGAAAAGAAGCTTCGACCTACTCGTCCTCATCCTCCAACACAGGCTGCTGGTATGCTGCCCGACGGCCACGGCCCGCAAACCTCTGCTCACCCTGCTTTCTTGAACTGTGGGGTTTGGGGTACTTCCCCCATTACCAGAATTGTAATTTATCCCATAAGATCTAACTAAATGTCTCCTCCTCCGAGTCCTTCTCAAAAGTCTCCAGTCACATAGTTCGAACCTTCTGTTCTTTTTCTCCACACATTTCCTTTTCACCTGTATCAGGAGGTCTCTCCCTCTTCCTGTCTGTTGTTTCCACACCTGTCTCCCTCAGAGTGGGAGCTCCTTGAGCCCAGCACCACGCCTCGCTGGTAGAGTGCTGTTTAATCGCACCGTTAACCTCCAGCACTACAAATCACGAATCACAAAAGCCTTCCCTTTTAGGGCTATTTGAAGAAACTGCATTTTAATGCAAAAGAATGTTTTGTCCTTAAGGAAAAGTGTTATCATTGGAGGATTTAGCATCAAATACAAATCACATAAGAATAAATTTTAAAATGAGAGAATCAGCATCAAACTCATATGAATATTTAAAATCATAAAATTGTGCTCCTGGAAACAGAATTTTAGCGATAGAGGAAACCCGAAGAACTTGCACAGTCCAGTTGTCAGCTCTCTCCTGTAGGGACAGCCCTGTCCCTCGGGGCCCTGCGGGGTGGGCTGGGGGCCCAGGTTTGCCCGGCCGCCAAACCTTGCTTCACCTAGAGTAATTCTACCTTTAAGTGTTTGTATATGAGGTTTTCAAACAAAATTGTACTGAAAAATTAGTTTACTGTTAAATTGTTTTAAGAAACAGGAGCATAACCTTCGGGCTACTTCTATAACCTTGGAGTGACTCTGGGCCTCCATTTCCTCATCTGTAAAATACCAGCGAGAGTGGTGCCGCAATCGTTCAAGCTTTCACTCTGAGCCCCTGCTGTTCTTTTTCAAATAAAAAATCAGACTCCCAAGAGAAGTGGCTTACTTAGGCCACATAGAGAGTTAATGACAGAACCAAGACTAGAATTTAACCACTATCCCTGAATGTTGTTCCTCTCTCTCTCCCTCTCTCTCTCCCTCTCTCTCTCTCTCTCTCTCAAAAAAAAACCCCTACAAAGTGGATATAAACAAGTTATGGGTATTAATTATATGGAAAAAATAGATCCCAGGATTATATGAACAGCAGGTAAAAGTAGAGTTATGCCATGTTAATTTGCCTTCCTCAAAGCTGGTGTGCTAGTTACAACAAACATGGATTGAACACTTACATAATTTTACATTCATTCTTCAAATATATAAGAAATATTTGGGTGAGTTGTTTGCGTGGCCCATTTCTCTTTTACAGAGCTGTTTATGAGTCGCTTCTTCTTGGCTAATCTCCACATAATCAGTTGAAGCACTTAAAAATCACTCCATTAATCATTCCTTTCATGTTTAAGTCTCACTGCATCTAAGTGTGAAAGCAGCTCTGAGAAGCTGTAAGGTTCCGGGAAGCTGGGGTCCACAGACGCTGGTCCTGTCCTGCATCTCTTCTGCTTTGCTCCTCTTCCTCTCTTCATCCCCCCTCTCCAGTCAAGGGTACCCGTGAGGAAGAAGCGAAGTCACAGAACAGCTGTCTGAGAGGTGTGTGTGGACAGGAGGGAAAGAAGGACAGTCCTGCTCCTTGGCCTTGTGGATGGCTGGGGGTGCTTATGGGCTGATGATGTTGTAGCCTTAGGGGCTTTTTTGTTTAAAGAGAGAATAAAACGAAACAGCTCCCAGAGACACCTCCTTCTTCCCCCTCCCTCTGCCTCCATGAGTAACTACCCATAGGGCGTGCTGCTGCCGAGACCAAGGAATGAGTGAGTAAAGGTGTTCAGAAGTGGAGAATGAAATGTGTGTCCTTTTACAAATAAGTCTTAAAACTTTGTCATGTGGATACCCTGGTTTGGGATTCATAGGATTTGAACACGTCATGCACCTTTGGATACACAGCTGCAGTAATGCAATAATAGAGTAGGAAAGATAGCGCGGACGATGTTTAACCTAGGTGAGACCAACTTTTCTGAGGACATCACAGTATCCATTTCACATGGACTATTAGAAGCAGGTTTGGTAAGACCTGCATGTGGTAATATGTTACCCTCATCTGTCAAGGTCATAGTAATTAAAAGTAACATTGTCTTAGTGATCTGTAATGCTGTTTGACATTTTCTCAACCTCTGGAGTAGTTCAGATTCTAATTAGAGCCATTATGTTAATGTTTTTTATCCAGTACTTTTATAAAAGTTTCATATATGTAAATATATTTATGGTAAGATACCTGTCTTGCCATGGGCAAAGAGGTATAAGTAGTACTTAGACCACGTAAAGAGTGAAGCATCTTACCTTTAATTTGATGCCTATGTTTGGAATGTATTTCATAAGTCTGGAAAAAAACTGAAGAAATTCCATTATAATTGATGCTTTTTGAGCTAGGTTTTGATGGTTTTCTTAGCTTCCTACTGTGTTGGGTTGAAGGCCGGTAAAGTATTCTGCAATCTGAATTACTCCTTGAGTTTGAATGTTCCAAACAAACACATTTTAACTGAGTCAAATCATCTTCACTGCTAGAAAAAAATCAAGGTATTTGTCATTGGTTCTTTTGTTTTCTGCGAAATTAAGTCACTTATTAAAATATGAACAACAAAATGACAACAAACAACTATCAACAAATGAACCTAAAAGAAAAGAAAAGTGATGAAAACAAAAACTAAGCAAACAACTAGAACAGGAACAGAATTAGAGAAATGGACATCACATGGAGGGTTTTCAGTGGGGAGGGGGAAAGGAGAATGGGGGGAAAATGTACAGGGAAGAAGAAGCATAATTAGTAGCCATAAAATACACAGGGAGCGATAAAAATAGTATAGGAAACAGAACTCTAAAGAACTTACATGTACTACCCATGGACATGAACTAAAGGGGGGAATGCTGGAGGGTTGGGGGTGCAGGGCAGAGGGGGGATAAAGGGGAGAAAATTGGGAAAACTGTAATAGCATAATCAATAAAAAATACTTTAAAAAATAAAAAATAAAACCTTTCACTACTAAATCTTCTTGTTCTTTAATTCTTGTTTTATTATGTGCTTGATTTAATGCTATAGAGCTAGTAATAGTATCACATAATTATGGTCCAGAAAAACATAATATCCTTTTGAAGTCCTTCTGATAAGAAAAGTAATACTTGTTTTAAAATATCCAGTGCTGAGTCTTGCTGAGGAATGATCCTGCAGGAATCTCACTGTAGAGGAAATCTGGAAAATCAAAACAAGCTTTCATAGAGATGAGACTGGGAAAGAGTCGTTACTGAAACAAGTTAAGATGGAAAGAGAAACTCATACTCCTTTTCTTTCATTTTGGTTTTTGTTTTCTGAGGTTTTTTACTTAAATAAATAGGTGTGGCATATCTCCCTCATTTGTATATGATTCAATTTGTGTATAATTCAAAACTTTAACATAGTAACAATTTATATTTTTATGTGAATTTAAGTGGATCCTTTTCATAACATGTAATTATCTGTAGAAAACATTTGCAGTCTGTTTGATGGCAACATCTGGTTGATTTGTAAAAAATTGCCTATATCAAACACAATTTTCCCACAGTATACTTTTATTGGGAAGTAATGTTCACATTCTAGAGGAACCATCTAACACTTAGTGTATAATTCGACACTACATATTTATTTGTTTTTCTCATAGAGGTGTCATTAATGGAACAGGCACTTGGAATAAAATTTGTAGAAGATTTAAAGAGCTCTCAATTTAACATTTTACGTATAGTTCCGTGAGTATACTGAAGTACAGAGTATACTGAAAAGATTACGAAGTCAAGATGCACTGCTGAACGGTAAATTCGGAACTTAGTATCTCCTGTAGTGGTGCCAGATTCATTTAGACTGATTGGGTGCGATGCTTTCTGCCACACACGTGGAAGCCGGCTGTCTTTACAGACAGAGTGCTTCAGTGATCTGAGAACGCCTGGTTTATGTTCAGAACAGGTGTGCTCTCTCCTCACTCGGCACGTTGTGGGGTTTCAGCATATGAGTATTACCTGTGCTGTCTTCTCCGATTTCTGACTTCCTGTTCGGTGTTTTCTTCTTCTTTCACAGCAGTCAGTCAACAAGGACACGTCTCAGGATTTCTGACAGAGCTACGAATCTCTGACACAGTGAGCAACTTTTCTTCCTAAATAATTTGCAGCAATAAATAGTTGGTTTTTTTTTTATTAAGGACAATTTTTAATTTTCCAGCTCAAAACATACTCTGATTTAAATTTCAGATATTGATAAAAGTTTAGTTGATTGAAGGAAAATATTTTTTTAAATTGTATCCATTTATTCTTAAACAGAGGGGAAGGGAGGGAGAGAGAGAGGGAGAGAAACATTGATGTGACAGAGAAACATCGATTGCTTGCCTCTCACACCTGCCCCAACTGGAGCTGAACCCACAACCCAGGCATGTGCCCTGACCAGGAATTGAACCGGTGACCTTTCATTTTGTGGAACGATTCCTACTAACTGAGCCATGCCAGTCAGGGCAAGGAGAATATTTTAATGGCTGGATGTTGAGGATGCATATGAAAAATTACAAGAAGTTAAAGTATCACACTAAAATGTTTTGAACAGAATCTTTTGATGTATTTATTTGAGAGAGGGAGAACAACGAAGAGATAGAGACGTCATTTGTTGTTCCACTAATTTATGCATTCATTGGTTGCTTCTTTTTTAAGTATGGTTTTTATTGATTATGCTATTCCCATTGTCCCGTTTTTTCTCCCCTTTATTCCCCTCTGCCCTGCACCCCCCTCCCATCACCATCGCCCTCCTTAGTTCATGTCCATGGATCATATATATCAGTTCTGCAGCTTCTCCATTTCCCTTCCTATTCTTAACCTCCCCCTGTCTATTTTGTACCTGCCATTTATGCTTCTTATTCCCTGTACCTTTTCCCCCATTCTCACCCCTCCTCCTCCCCACTGATAACTCCTCCATGTGATCTCCATTTCTGTGATTCTGTTCCTGTTCTAGTGGTTTGCTTTTGTCTTTGTTTTTTTTTTTTAGGTTCAGTTGTTGATAGTTGGGAGTTTGTTGTCATTTTACTCTTCATATTTTTTATCTTTTTTTCTTAGATAAGTCCCTCTAACATATCCTGTAATAAGGGTTTGGTGATGATGAACTCCTTTAATTTGACCTAATCTGGGAAGCACTTTATCTACTCTCCCATTCTAAATTATAGCTTTGCTGGATAGAGAATTTTTGGATGTAGGTCCTTGCCTTTCATGACTTGAAATACTTCTTTCCAGCCCCTTCTTGCCTGCAACATTTCTTCTGAGAAATCAACTGATAGTCTTATGGGAACTTTTTTGTAGGTAACTCTCTCCTTTTCTCTTGCTGCTGCTTTTAAGATTCTTGCTTTATCTTTAATATTGGGTAATGTAATTATGATGTGCCTTGGTGTGTGTTTCTTGGGTTCAGTTTCTTTGGGACTCTCTGGGCTTCCTTGACTTCCTGGGAGTCTATTTCTTTTGCCAGATTGAGGTAGTTCTCCTTCATTATGTTTTCAAATAAGTTTTCAATTTCTTGCTCTTCCTCCTCTCCTTCTGGCACCCCTATGATTCTGTATTGGCATGTTTAAAGTTGTCCCGAAGGTTCCTAAGCCTCTCCTCGTTTTTTTGAATTCTTGTTTCTTCATTCTGTTCTGGTTGAATGTTTCTTCCTCTTGTTCCAAATCGTTGATTTGAGTCCTGGTTTCCTTCCCTTCACTGTTGGTTCCCTGTATATTTTTCTTTATTTCACTTTGCATAGCCTACACTTTTTCCTCTGTTTTACGACCATACTCAACCATTTCTGTGAGCATCCTGACTACCAGTGTTTTGAACTCTGCATCTAATAGGTTGGCTGTCTCTTCATAACTTAGTTCTATTTTTGGAGTTTTGATCTGTTCTTTCATTTAAGCCATAATTTTTTGTCTCAGAGCACCTGTTATGTAGTAAGGGGCAGAGCCTCAGGTATTCGCCAGGGTGGGGCAAACCACAAAACCTTGGTATATCAGGACAACACTGTAACCAATTGAACTATTGTCTAAGACTCACACTAAATTTTTATTTTTATGGACCCAGTTTGTCATTTACTTTTTGTTTGAGTTATCTTTGAAATGTATTAACTGAAAACATGTACAATATGCGGTAAAAAAATATCATGAAGTGCCTGTTTCCAGGTATTAAAGAAAAAATGCTAATACCCAGAACACTAGCATTGTATATTTTCTATAAATGCATAATGTATTTGAGCAATTTACTTTGAGGTATTTATTTTAAAAGATCTCTTGGAAGTTTTGTGTTTTAATTCAGTACTTGCTCTATCACTTAATATATTAAATAGATAATCCCTCTTTTATTTCAAATGAATTACATCAAAACACTCCCCAAAAATTGTCTCAATTTTTTATCACTGAAGATCATTTTGTACCTAATTTTAAGCCAAACTTTATACTCAGACATCACTAGCAAACTATCCCATGCCTTGAGCATGCCTCATACAGTTTAGTTATCTGTCATGCCTTCCCGTCACCCCCTGAAACACATGAGCGCATGCTTTCACACACGTGCACACAGATAACCCCTGCTGAATCTCCTTCAGGAAAACATCTGTTGAAGTTAACCCCGTTACACACTTTGACATTTTGAAATGTCTTCCGGTTCAAAAATCCTGACTCAGATTACAGTCTAATTTACAGGAATTATCAAATGAAAGCATGCGTTGTTTCACAAGATAATATTTCATTCTACAGATAAAAGATCAGCATAATACTTAAGTGCTATTTAAAAGAGTCACCAAATCATGACCTAGAAGATGGCTTAGAAATTCTCTCTGTAGCTTCTGTTTTATTGTCAAGAAAGCTAATGGGAGAGGCCTTTTGCAGATCGCACGGGCACATTTACGTCTGCTCTTGGGCCAAGACCTGCGTCGCCTGGTCCTCCAGCCACACGAGCATGTGTGTGTGTGTGTGTCAAGCTGTATTCAGTGTTGTCAGGCTCCTTGGTAAGATACCATTTTGCTGTGGGTTTAAAATCTTATTTTGAGAGAGAAAATCTGTCAACAACTAGATAACTGTATACAGCCTTGTGTCGCTTGAGAGCACAGTCACTGACAGTGTCACAGTTGACTTTCACCGCTGCCCTGGGAGGGATGCTCACTGGGAGGAGAAGGGAGCCCTGAGAGGCTGCAGAGGGTCTCAAGCCACTGCCGGCAGCCAGGGGCTGAGCCAGAGCCAGGCCACCGGTCCTCTCCTTCCTCATCGGCCGTTCTCTTCCTGTCTTCCTTCTTGTCTGTCAGGAGGTGCAAACACACATCCCAGATCCTTCCATTTTTTGTTTTTGTTTTATCTGCCAGGTATATTTTCAGTTCCAGTCTGAATAATTGGAAGTTTACACAGTAGTTGATAATACAGTCACTGACGGTGAGGAGATTATACTCAACAAGAGAGTGCACATATGAACAAGAAGGACAAACTCTGTTTCAACAACCAAAAAAATGACCACACTTAATACGTTATGGGAACAATGCTTTTGGCAGCATCGTTGAAACTTTTTACCTCGTGAGTGAACGAGAGACGAGTCACTCTGACTACGTTGGATACCCAGTTTCAGGTGATGGAAAGATCCTTGCCAGGCCGTCCAGATGCAAGTTGAAGAGCCTCAGAAAACATCCCGGCCTCTCAAGGCTCTCAGAACAGCTTGGTGTCTCCTTCTGAACATGGAGTGTTTAAGGAGCACCTGAAAATAAATTTTCATGAGAAGTTCAGATATGTCTAAGTGCTCTAGTTCATCTAAAGTCTTTGGGCTTTCCCTGAACTTGTAATTTCTTAGAAGCAAGTATGAATTAAGATACATTTCTCATGACTTGAAAACTTGTAGACTAGTGGAAGGTGGGAATACTGTTTATAGCCCAGTATGTACAAAGAAACTCACCTCTTTATTTCTTTAATTTACCTTAGTGAGTCCATTGTACCCAAGTAAATGGACAGAGGCTGGTGGGATTTTTTTGTTTTTTGGGTTTTTTGGTTTCTTTGCAGTCTTGCCATTCTGCTTGCACCATCTAACTATTAGTTGCTTGACCAAAATGAGTCACAAAGGACCGCCTTTTACAACTTTCTACTTGAATTTCTTGTCTTCTTCCTTTATTTTTTAGAAATGCCAATCACTTCTGTGCAAACTATTCATACATATTTTAGTAAAGCTACACTATTTTTAAGATAAGAAGAAACTTCTCTAGGTTAGTTTAACAAAGGCATATTCTTGGAAGTCTTGAACTTTCACTTTTGTGCCTCATGCTTCTGTGTTGTTACTATCGGCTGCCCAAGTCAGTTTCCAAGGAAACCTCCATAGATATGTTACAGTTCATATAAATGCAGTAGTATTGGTGTTCCCTGGTTAGTTACTAACATATTTTATCTTGAGTTTGTTGGGGGCGGTTTAAAACAGAGAGTGCTTTATTATTAATGACTTGAGTCAGAAAGAAGTTAATTTAGATGGTCAATCATATTAAAGTCCTTCATAAATATTGTACTCAAATGTGAACTCAATGAATGAGTGAAATCTCTTCTTACTATAATGTAGTGACAAGTTAATTCCCAGTATTCTATCACTCCTCCACTATATATTTTCTCATTATTATAATCATGTTCCAGACTCCCGATTTCTTCTTGTCTTCATGAGAAGGCTGTAGTTTACCTTTTTCCCCCTAAAATACTCTGTTACTGGCAACTTTTTAAAAGTTCTTTCTTTTTTGGCCTCTTAACCCTGCACACACACCCACATTTCTGAAATCAGAGCTATCCATTGTCAGGTGGATGGCATCAGATACATTCCGAATATGTTCTCAATCAGATCCATGATTTGCAAATATTTCCTCTGTCTCTGTTTAGCCTTTTCACTCTTCTTATTAGTGGCTTCGGAAGAGCAGACTTTTTTAAAATTTCTGATGAAATTTATTTACCATGTTTTTTGTTTTATGAACCATGCTTTAGTGTAATATCTAAGAAACATTTGCCCAGGGCCACAAAAGTTTCCTCCTGTGTTTTCCTGCGACAGTTTTGTGTTACTAGGTTTTGTATTTGTCTATGATCTATTTTGTGTTCACTTTTTGTATATGGTGTGAAGTTTGGATAAGAGAGTTTTGTTTTGTTTGCAATTGTTCCAGTACCGTTTGTTGAAACACAGTCCTGCCTCAACCAAACGGCCTTTATTGAAAACGAGTTGTTGGTATGTGGTGAGATCTCTTTCTGGTCTCCGTTCTGCTTTGATCTGATTCTGTCTCTGCATCAGTAACACTCTCTCCTGATTCCTGTAGTTTTGCAGTACATCTTGAAGTCAGATAGTACTGGCTCTCCAACTTTGTCCTTTTTTAAAGTTGGTTAAGCTATTTAAGGTTCTTTGTATGTCCACTTGAATTTTAGAATAAGGTTGTCCATTTTTACAAAAAAGCCTGCTGGAATTTCAGTTGGGCTTGCCTTGAATCTTCAGATCAGTGTGAGGAGAATTGACATACTAACAATATTCAATATTCTCACTCTTTAACATGACATGTTTCTCCATTTATTTCAGCCTTTAATTTCTCTCAGCACTGTAGTTTTAGTTTTTAGTGTATAATGCTTGCACATATTTGGCTACCTCATTCCTGTGTGTTTTATATGTAAATGATATTGTTTTGCAATTTAAATTTATAATAATTTGTTGCTAACTTATAGAAATATTGCAAATAGTTGTATATTGATTGACTTTGTATCACGCCACCTTTCTAAAGTCTTTTGTTAGTTTTACTAGCTCTTTAGATTTCAGCACATTTTCTATATATATAGTCATGCAAATAAAAAGCAGTTTAATTTCTTCCTTCAAACCTGGATGCCTTTTATTTGTGTTTTTTTTCCCTTTGACTTACTGCACTGGCTAGAACCTCCAGATCAGTGCTGAATAGAAATTATGAGAGTAGACATTTTTATCTTCTTCCCAGTCTTACAGAGAATGAGTAGGAAAACATTCAGTCTTGTTTTTTTTACCATTAATTATGATATTACTATAAGGTGGGTTTTTAAAAAAAATAAATGCCCTTTTGAGGTAGTTTCCTCCATTTTCTACGTTGCTTAGAGTTTGTATCAGGAATGGATGTTGGATGTTTGTCAAATGCTTTTTCTGCATGTTAAGATAATTATACGATTTTTTTGTGTTTTAATATGGTAAATTCCATTGATGTATAAATGTTAAACCAAACCTTTCATTCATGGGCTAAACTCCACTTATCCTTTTTATATTGGTTTTATGCTACTTGATTTGCTAAAATTTTATTTAAATTCTTGTTTGCATTTTTTCCATGAAGAACATGGGTCTATAATTTAGTTTTGTTTTGTTTTGTTTTGTTATATTGTGATCCGGTTTCAGTATCAGGGTAAACTAGCCATATGGAATGAGTTAGGAAGTATTCCCATCTTTTCAGTTTTCTGGGAGATTTTATGTAGAATTGGTGTTACCACTGGCCTTTGTAATTTCTATCCCTTTATTGATATTATCTGGTGAGACTCTTTCCCCATACTTTCCTGTGATATATATATTCTATCCAAACAGTACATCCTATATCCAAAAGAAATACATGTGTATTTCTTTTGCTGTTTTCATTTTTTCTTTAGGGTTTATCATACAAATCCTTATCACACAATGTGTCTTCAAGAGCTTTAGAGTAGTCTACTTCCATTTCTTCTCTCCTGACCCTCATGCTTCCGTAGTTGTATATTTTATTTTTATATATGTTATAATAAGCCCCTCACTGCATGGTTATTATTTTTGCTTATACTATCATCTTTTGAAGAGATGGAAAATACTGAAGTCTTACATACTTGCCCATTTTGTTACAATTCCAATGGTTTTCATTCCTTTATGTAGATTTGTGTTTTCTTCGAGCCTTTCCCTTCTGCCCAAAGAACTTTAACATTACATGTAACTTTGGCTAGCTAAGAATGAATACCTTACTTTTTTGCGTATCTGAAAAGGTCCATTTCACCTTTGCTTTTGAATGCTATTTTCATCTGGAATGCAATTCTGTATTAAAAGTTTTGCTGTTTGCTTCTTTGTTTGTTTATTTTCTGGTACCGGAAAGATGTTGTTCCGCTCTCTTCTCACTTGTATTTTTTCCCAACAAGCAATATGTTCCACTGTGTGTAATATGTTTTCTCCCAGTTTGGCTACTTTGAAGATGTCTCTTTATCACCACCCTGGCCAGTGTGGCTCAATTGGTTGAGTATCTTCCCACAAGGCGGAAAGTCCGGTTGGATTCCCAGTCAGAGCACATGCCTGCCTGGGTTGCAGGTTCAGTCCCAGGCAGCGCACCTACAGAGGGCAGCCAATCGCCGTTTCTCGCACTGACGTTTCCTTCTTCTTTCTTCTTTCCTTCTCCTCTCTCTAAAATCAAAAATAATTTTTTTTCAGATTTTTCTCTATCATTAGTTTTGGATAATTAAATTAGGATGTGCTTCATTGTGATTTTCTTTGTATTTCTGGTACTAGGGGTTAGTTGACCTTGGATCTGTAGGTGTATAGTTTTCATAAAATTTGGAACATTTTAGGCCACTTTTTCTTCCGCCTTTTTTCCCCTGTACCCAGTTGTTTCTCTGCTCTTCTTTGAAGATTCCAGTTACATGTACATTAAGCCATATGAAGATGTCCTACAGCTCATTGATGCTTGGTTTATTTTTTAATTCTTTTCTGTCTGTGTGTTTCATCTTGGATAGTTTTATTGCTGTGTCTTCCAAGTTTTCTAATCTTTGCAATGTCCAATCTGCCTTTAATCCCATCCAGAATATTTTTCATCTCGGACATTTTAATTTCCGTCTCCAAAAGCTCAGTTTAGATCTCCTAAAAGTCTTCCATGTGTCTTCTTTACCTTCAGAGCAGGTAAAATACAGATACAACTGTTGTAAAGTCTTTGTCTGATAATTCTGACATCTGTGGCATTCTGGGTTGGTTTCATTTTTTTTGCCCTTGTTATAGGTGTCCCCCCTCCTCTTGTATTTTTTACCTCTCTGCTGGTCAGTTTTTATTGGATGCCACACTGAAACTTTTATCTTCGGCTGCTAGATATTTTTGTATTCCCATAAACATTCTTAAGCTCTGTTCTGGAATGTCATTAAGCTACTGGAAAACTGTGTGATACTTTCAGGTCTTGCTGTGAAGGCTTGCTAGGTGGGACTGGAACCGCGTTTAGTCTGGGGCTGCTTATTCCCACCACTGACACAGTGGCTTCTACCCCGTGCCCTGGGAGCTGTGAGGTTTTCCAACCTGGCTGATGGGAACAAGCACTGTTGCTGAATTTCCTCAGATGCACGCACTCATCCGTGCTCTGTCAAATACTCGAAGGGAATGCTTTGCAGATGTTCAGGGTCTCTCACTGGGAGGCTGCCTCCTCTCTGGCATCCTGTGAGCCCTGCCCACTTGGGTTTTCCCAGGCCCTCAGCTCTTCTCAGGCCCTCCCCAGGTTCCACACGGGGCTCACGCCGTGGCCCGGAAACACGGAAGGCAGTATGCTGGGCCGTCACAGGGCTTAGCTCCTTTATTTTCCATATCTTGGGACACTATTCTTTGTTGCCTCTGATTTAGTATCTTGAAAATTGTTGGTTCTTGTATTTTGTCCAGTCTTTTTGGTTGGTGTAGACGTGAAGGTACATCTGGTTCCAGTTACTCCATCTTGGCTACAAGCAAAGCCCAGATGTTTTATGTATTTCCAAGGTTTCTTTCCTGGGATCCTTGGTTGGGTCCACTGTACCTATGTGTGATTTTATTAGCTGCCCAAATAGAAAAGTATTCTACATAAACGCAGGTTTTTGACTTCCCTTAGAAGTAATGCACAGCTCTGCCTTCTTCTGTGGCACCCATCCACTGAGGCCCAGCCTGTGGACTGCCTCCCTCGGATGGGGCAGCCCCTCTGCAATTCGCCACAGTGCTGCTGTGTTACCTGTGGCTTCCCTCATTTAGCTGGCCACTGTGGCCACACAGACATTTGAGTTTTCCTTTAACAGCACCCTGGCTGGCGTGGCTCAGTGGATTGAGCACGGGCCTGCAAACCTGAATGCCGGTTCGATTCCAGTCAGGGCACGTGCCTGGGTTGAGGGCCAGGTCCCCAGCTGGAGGCATGTGAGAGGCAGACACACATGGATGTTTCTCTCCCTCTTTTCTCCTTCCCTTCCCCTCTCTCTAAAAATAAATAAATCTTTTTTAAAAATTCTCACTTAATGCCACAGCTTCGGTTCCCTGGAGCTAGGTGGAAAGGGTGGACCTCAGATTGATTAATATTGTAAATGACTAGTTCTTTTTTCAGAACACTAACCCAATTTCATATTCATTTTCAGCCTTTCCTTTCTTATCATTCTACTTCTTTCTTAATTATGCTGTATTTATTCTTTCATCTTTGTAATTTCTGACCTTTGGCATCCCAGTCATCAGACTTCATTTTCCTCACACATCTCTGTTACCCTTCTTGAGCTGCCATAGCAGCACCAGAGTCTGGGTGGCTGAAAACAGCAGCAGCTTATCTTTTCACAGTTCTGGGTGACTGTGGGTTCAAGATCGAGGTTCCAGCAGTGTCGCAGGGGGCCACCCTGGTGCTGTGTCCTCACATGGCCTTTCCCTGGTGCATGTGTGAAGAGGAAGATCTCTGGTCTCTCTTCCTCTTATAAGGATACCAGTCCTATAGATTAGAGTCCCACCCTTACCACCTCATTTAAACTTAATTACCTCCTTAAAGGCCCTGTTTCTAAATATATTCCTTTTGGTTAAGGCTTTAATTCGTCTGATATAAGAGAGCACGTTCAGTTCATAGCACTCTCTGTTTAGTTCTACTTATTACTTGATTATGAAATTTTTCATCTTTTTGTTTGTTTTGTTCTCTCCTACCATTCCTGGATCTCCTAGAAAGGACGTGGTACTGTCTTCCACTCTTTGATTTTTTTCCTTTAAAAAAATTTTTTTTAAGATTTTATTTATTTATTTATAGACAGAGAGGAAGTAGGGGAGAAAGAGAGGAAGAGAAACATCAGTGTGTGGTTACCTCTCACATGCCACCTACTGGGGACCTGGCTTGCAACCCAGGCATGTGCCCTGACTGGGAATTGAACCAGCAACCCTGTGGTTCACAGACTGGCACTCAGTCCACTGAGCCACGCCAGCTCTGGCTGAATGTTTTCCCTTTTTACATTGTTTTTGTATTTTCTTTCTTCTAACATACTTGTACTAATACAGAATCATCCACTGATATTTGTTTTATATTCTACTATTACTATTGAACTATTTGAAAAGCTGCATTCCCACTCCATAGATTAGAATATCACAACTTTCTTATGCATGAACTTCTTCATTCATTTCTTTGTCATTAAGGAACACCTCATACTTTTACATACACACACACGGGCACACGTATTTTCCATCTGATTTGATTAAAGTTTTCTGAAAGATGTCCCAGACATCTTTCTGAGAGTAGTAAAATTTGTTTTATTTTTCTCCCTTCATCATGGTTAAGGGGGAGCCCAACCAAGTTTTATGTCTTTGCATTATTTTGAGTAACTCCCTGTCTCTCGTCCCCCTGAGTAATCACTCGTATAGTCTCTCAGGTGTTTTTCTCAGGTCCTCACCCTTATCTCCCCTTTGCATTCCCACTGCCACCTTCTGAGCTCAGAGCCTGGTCCAAGCTGTTGCAGCAGCTTTCTTACTGGCTCCCTGTTTCTGAACTTTCCCTCCTATAGTTCTCAAGTGGGCAAAGCACAGGGCCATGAGGGCCAAGGACATGTCGTAGACACACAGGTGAACAAGAATGAGCAAACCGGCCAAAAAGTCACCCTCATAGAAGTAAGAAGACAAGTGGGAGAAAGTTTGTCATAGAGTCAGTAGGAAAAGATTTCAGGAAGGAGTGGTCAACAATGACAAATGCCAAAGAGAAAAGTTAAGTCGGGACTGAAAAGTGCCCTTGCAACCCAGAAGACAGAGAGAGGATGGTTTGGTGGAGCCCTGGAAACGGGAATCAGATGCTCCTGCCTGAAGGGAAAAAGCCGTCAGATTGGACTGCTTCTCCAAGGGGCTGCCTCCAAAGGAAAGAAAAGGCTGGGCAGTAGCCAGTAGAAGACACAGGATGTAGAGAAGATCTTGATACAGAGGGGAATGATGAGAATATTTACAAACTGAGAGGAAGTTGTTCCTTGAGAGGAGCCATCAAAGGTACACGATAAGAGGGAAATCCCAGGGGACCTAAGGAAACGCCCAGGATTGGACCGTGAAACAAGAAGCGGAGGCCCTTTGCCTCTCCAACAGGCAAGCAGGCAAACAACGTCTGCGCGGCCATGTTTTCTCACGGGGGTGGAGTTAAGAAAGGCCCCTCAGCAGACTTCCGTTTTCCCTGTAGGTGCACGGAACCTTGTCTGATGAAAGTGAGATGGTGCTGCTCGGGCATGTCTGCTTCTATGAAGTTTTCCCTTTCTGGGAACTAGATTCAAATTTTTCATCAGTATTATCAGATTTTAGTTGTAAAAATGTAAAATCTAATTGTACAGAGGGCATATAGATGAATAGTTACTTAATTGTGGATTAGGTGATGATTTTTTTTAAACCCAATACCAGAATTAGAAACCATTTTGAAGCAGATTTTTAGATTCAAATAATAGAAACTTTAAAACAATGCGCAGGCATGTCTCAGAGATAGGGTGGGTTTGCTTCCAGACCTCTGCAATAAAGCAAATATTGTAGTCAAGCAAGTCACATGAATTTTTTGGTTTCTAATGCATATGTAAGTTTTGCTTACACTATACTACAGTCTGTTAAGTGTGCAAGAGCATTATGTCTGTGGTACACTTAATTTAAAAACACGTGATTGCTAAAAAATTCTGGCCATCGTCTGAGCCTGTTGATGGAACAGAGCCCTAGACTCACTCAGCAGAGGAAGGCCGTGAACCACTGGTTCGTGAGGGAAGCACAGCAAAATGAGGTGTGCCTGTATCTCAAACAGAAGAACTGCCATAAGCAAAATCTAAAAACCTACAATAGCTAAGATAGGGAAGAACTTCATAAAATATATGACAGATAAAGGATAAAAAGCTCTAAAAAGTAGCAAGGAAAAGGACACCAATAGGAAAACTGACAAAGAGTGTGAACAAGGCATTCTTTTTTTATTATTTAATTTTCTTTGCAAAGAGGGAAACAGAAGGAGAAAGGAAGAGAGAAAAAAATTGATGTGCAAGAGATATGTCAATTGGTTGTCTCTTGTACACCCGCAACTGGAGACCTGGCTCAAAACCTAAGCATGCGCCCTGACTGGGAATCGAACCAGAGACCTTTCTGTTCATTGGCTGGCTCAATCCACTGAGCCATACAGGCCAGGGTACATAAGCCATTCTTAAAGTAATTCTTAAAGAAATTTTATATATACACACATACAAACCCTGGATGGTGTGGCTCAGTGGATTGAGTGCCAGCCTGTGAAGTAAAGGGTCTGTAGTTCAATTCCCAGTCAGGGCACATGTCTGGGGTTGGGGGCCAGGTCCCCAGTAGGGGACACATGAGAGGCAACTACACATTGGTGTTTCTCTCCCTTTCTTTCTCCCCCGCTTCCCCTCTCTCTAAAAATACATACATCATTTTTTTTAAAACAGGAAGAAATTATATGTGTGTGTATATGTATATATATGTAAATAGCAGTGAAAATACGGAATGTATCTGCTGTCAGTGATCACGTTAAGAAAAATTAAAACAAATACCTTATCCTTCACAAAATGACAAGTTTCAAAGTTAAAGTACCAGAGTTGATACACTGATAGCAGTAGCATAAGACTGATCCATTCTTTGTGGAGGGTGGTTTGTTTTTCTTGTTGTTGTTTTGTTTTTTAATTTTTAAGCCCGCTCATGTCCTTTGACCTGACAGCTCGACTTCCAGGACTCCCATGGAGGAAAACAGTCAAGTGTATGTGCAGAGATTCTGTTGAAACGGTGGTCCTTCGGGCCGTGTTTTACAAAGAGAAGGAGCCTGGCCAAGGCCATGCAGCCAGTGACTGATAAACACCAAGACCTCTTGGCTCCTAGCATTTATTATTATTATTATGCCTGGAACTTTCATTTTAGTGTATTTTCTCATTTTTCCACTCAGCCTACTTGATATTTACTCCTTTATCATTTCTTTTTAAATGAAAGTAATTTCAGAAGTTTTCCACAGCCTATTCTTTCTACATGTAAAGGATCACGGTCTCAGAGTCACAGCTAAAAAGTGCCCAAACTAGGACTTGATCTTCTGGCCCCAAGTTCAGGGTTATTTCTGTTACACGACACTTTGTTAACTCCGATGAGATATTCGTAGATGTCAAGTGCATGCAGGCAGGGACTGTAACTGCTTGCGGGCAGCCCTCAGCCTGGGGACTCGCCACATACTAAACCTTTGGGGAATATTTGCTGGATTGAATTTCTTGTGGGGAAGAGCCCAGTATTTTTATGAATCTTCTTTTTCACATGTAACATATCCACAAACACAATTGTGGTTTCATACTCATTTTCAAAATCTTGCTGTGCAGGTTTTTCTTTTTCTTTTCATGCGATTTACCTTTAAAAAGGCCCTTTGTTGCTCTCTCCCTCTGTTAGCTCCCCGGAACACCTTAGGAGGAGACACCTTGGAGGAAGACTGGGTTTGGACTCATTCTTGTGTCTTTGGTTATTAAGTGACATCCCTTCCCTCTTGCAGCACATCTGTCTCTCGGGTTTTCAGCCCCGATGTTGTCACCATTCATCCTGACAGTGGGCCACTCCTCCTTGGTTGTCAGAGGTGTACACTTGACTGTCTCTTCTCCTTCTCCTGCAGTTCAGTCCCTTTTCTCCCTGTTGTGGGCAGCCTTTGTCATTCTCCTTCCAGCCTTCCTTCCTCCCCGTAGCCTGCTTCATTTCCCTTGGGGATGTTATCTTTACTGCCTACTTCAGCTTTTTCTCATTAGATTCCTGTGGGTTCCCTCTCCAGGGGGTCCTCCTGGGTCTCTGTTTACTGACCTCACAGTGCCGTCTCCACCTGATTCGTTTAACTGGCCCTGCGTCTTCTGCATGTGCAGGGTTCTCTCACTCACTTCCAGCTGTCCCCCCATCCTTTCCCTTTTCTGTTTTCCTTCTTAGACTCTGGCCTGCCAGGGTCCTAAACTTCCTCTCCCTCTCTAGTGCCTTATTAGTCCTCTGAGGGCCTCTTGGCCATCTTCTCTGTCCCTTGCAGGTTTGTAAGGCTCTGGGCGACTTGCGCCCAGCATGCATTTAAGCCTTTGCTACTCTCCCTCTTTCATCAGACCCTAATTTGCTGCAAGTTTGATGTACTTGACCTGTATCCACACAGGGACAAAAACGATGCTGGGGTTTTTTTTGGCTCCTGTGAGATTGTACCGTGGCACACCATGTCTGTCCCATTTTCTACCCCGGTTTCTTTTGCGAGCTTCATTGAAAACATTTTTGGGCTTCTCTGTGTCATACCAACTTCTCTGTGATTAGTGTGTTGAACAAATTTAAAGTCAGGAAGCACCGACTAACAAAGGACTTTTTCCCCTCGTGTGTAAATGTTTTTCATATGAAAAGACAGTGCAATCATTTCCTTAGGCTGGGGCCTGTCCCCAGACACAGATGTCCCCAAACCCTTCTGGGCCACCAGGGAAGGCTCTTGGGAAATAGCTAGCCTGCACCGCCCCTGGGAGTGACCAGTGCAGTGGACCACCACCTTCACCAGGATGCCAGCGTTCTTAGGCTGCAGTCTGTTTTTGAAGAGCAACCAAGTGTTAAGCCTCTCTGTTTAGGGAAAAGACGTTTTTGCTTAAGTCCAGATACTTTTATTTGCGACTAGTATATGAATAATCATATTAAAAATCTCAGGTTCAACCCCACTTGCTTATCACCCTTGGTTGCAGTGTACTTACGATGTGGGCTCTAGAGAGGCAGCTTGTTTTTTCATCTGTGGTTTTCATTAATGGTGTAATTTTTTTTATCTCAAAGTGCACCTAGATGCATAGTTAACCATCACTGTCTTTGTCCATCAAAAATGACACACAACATTTTTTTTGGATTTATTTGAAAGAAAATGTAATAGTTTACCCACTTGTAAAACTAGACGCGGCCATACACGAACTGAAAGAATTGCTGCTTGATGAAATGGTCTGCGCGTTTCCCAGTCACTCACTCTGAAGCATGATCCCTGACAATTTCCTTTCCCAGTGAATGAAGGTTTTATAAACTCCGATCGCCTGCTCTTAATTTCTGGGAGGCATCCAGTGCTTGGAGAACTTAGTGTCTGTACTTGAGAAGCGGTGGTTGTTTTTTTTGTTGTTGTTGTTTTGGTGGTTTTTTTTTGCTTCTGGTTAACTTGCCAGTGCTAGAATGGGCTTTCAGCAACTGCTGATGGTACTGAAAGATGTTAGCAGTGTTTTCACAAGGCACAGCAGAAGATGAGTGTTGTAATTAATGTTTTGGTGGTTGTGTGTGTGCATTGCACAGTGTGTTTTATTACCTGTGCCATTACGTGGCCTGATCATGCATGCCAAGATTTGACCATGGCCAAAAGACATTAAGTTCATTTAGTAAACTTTGTATATTTTCCTCCTAGTAAAGAGTCTAAGAAGAATGAAGAAACAAAGAACCAAATACACAGAAATGAAATGACAAATTAAATCAGATGGAATTTCTCTTCAGAGTTGAGAATTTTCAGAAACTGAGGAAGGAAGGAAGAACCCACTATTCTTGTCCATGTGATGGAATCTAGAAAAATCAGAAGCAAGGAGGTATGACTAGAAAAATAAATGTGGCCTTTTGAGCTTAATTGTTACAAACCATTGTGATTGTTATTGATCAAAGTATCAGTACTTACACTTATTAGTAATTACATTAAAATTATGTTACCATTGTTCAAAACCAATAAAGTAAAAACCATAATTGCTACTCAACAAATGTGAAAAAAAGTGTTTGTGTCGTTAAGATGTTCATTAGGTAATTATCTAATACTATATGCGTAATGTGGAAACAGGTGCGATGTTATGATCAAAATATAAAGTATCTGCTTCTGAAATGTAATTTTATTTAAAATATATGTAATTTCAAAATATTGTGTATTCAGAACAGTTCCAAGTAAGAAAGGCATTAATAGGGAACAAATTTGTTTTGAATGAGTCATGTATATGTATAACTTGATATAGATAAACTAAAATGTCTTTTGGCTAGACTGGCAACAGCATTCCAAATTACTTAAAAAAAAGCATTTCATATTTAAGCATAAGCGATTTCTAGGCACACAGTGTTTAATATTTATTTTAGTCTTAATATGTGTTTTAAATGGTCACATTGCATTATTTATTTTTTATTTACAGAATAATGCTTGTCATTACTATGTGACTCTATATTTTGAAGTGTAATGCTATAATAGGAAAGTTTATTTCATTTTTCTTCATATTTCTCAACTGTGAGATTATAAGTCTGTCAATGAAATATTTAACCCCAAAAGGTCAAAACTAATGTAAAATTAGAAAACTTATTTACCAAATTAGACAATTGATTCCATTAAAATAAGAAGTGAGAAAAACAGTGCTGGGCATTGAGGTGTGAACCTCGTCCAGATGCATACCCGGTGTGCACTATCTTCTAGTAAAAACACACTTGGCTCTTTCTGATCCCTGCACGTGGTGTGGAGGCATGACAGTCGGTAAACAGGCCCCTGCTGCGTGGAGCTGAAGGGAGGGGGCATTTCTGAAAGTGGTGAGTGGTCGCGACGAGTGCGGAAGCCCTCGGGATCAGCGCCAGTCTGTTCCGACAGCAGTGAGTTCTCGTTGTTCTGGATGCTTCTGTCTGCCCTTCAAGTACAGCTGAACGCAGCCAGCTTGAGCCACCCTCGTACAAGCGCGTTTTTTCTGTCTAGTGACTGCCTTGGATAATTAAATAAAAATATGCATCTCTGCACCTTCAGCTCATAGTTTTGATTTGTGTGTTGATTCTTTTATTTTGGTTTTAATCACAAAGAATTTCAACACATTGCAGAAAATTTTAAATCATGACAAGTGAAAGAATATGTTAGGATTGCTAAACATAAGCTGAGATTTCAGTGTTCATATGAAAAATAAAGGGTTGTTTTTATATTGCAACTCCTGAAGACAAAATAACCACTAAGGCAAACAGCAGGAAAAGTTGGTTCCATTCAAAGCCCAGTCATTTTTGTCACTGATAAAGAAAGATTGGGTTACATTCACAGGTAAATTAATAAAACATCTTACACCACATTCTCTGAGATGAGATCGGATGGGGGAGATCATAAAAATGCCCCACAGGTAATAGTTCCAAATTATAATCAAACAGAAGAATCAGACAGAAAAGTCTGTTTGAAGATTTATGATAGCCATACATTTTCTTAGTAAAAAAATGTTTTTTGGTTTTATCTTCATTCTGAAATTATTGAATTTTATCCCATTTTGACATCTTTTGATTTCCCAAACAAGTAAGAGTGTGACAGTCTTTTCCTAGATCTAAGAAATGTTTTAAGCCATTCTTAGAAATTTATTTCCCAATTATTGATTATACTCTAGCTTGATGATTAAAGATTGTTCAGTGTCAAAACTGTCAATGAGTAAGATTTGCAAAACTAGAATGAAGAGCAAGCTTTTAAAAGAGTTAAAGCATGAAATCTTTTATACCCTAAATTCAATTTTATATTTAAAATGCTAACACTTGGTGCTTTTGAAATCTTGTGTACGGTTTGTTTTCGTAAAAGCAAATTCTTGACCTTAATTTTATTTTTGAGTTATAGACATTTTTTCCCTAAGAAGTTCAGCAAGATTATATCAAGGAAATAACTTACAGTTTTATAGCTTTATATCACAGGTCACTTTAGTCATTTATTCAACTCACAAGCATTTTTAAGAGGGTTAGAAAATTCTATAAACTATAACAAACATTTTGAACCTACAGCTTAATGAATATTTAAATGATTTCTATCTGAGGGCTATATCTGTTAAGTAAATTATGGGAACATTTTTCAACAATCCAGCTTTTTAAAACTGGACATATTTGTTGATTTCTACATCATTGAATGTCACCACAGAAAATATTCCCCATCTCTTCAGTTTAGCTGCATGACCTCATTTACTCTTCGCAGCAAACCCATCAGGTAGATAAAATCTTTTCTGCACTGCAAATAAGGAAACCAGGACTTCGAAGGCTGAGGAACTTGTCCAAGTGCCCTTGGCCGGTAAACATCAGTGTCAGCTGTGAGTGGAGGCTTGTCAGACCCGTCCTCTGGGAGGCCTGCAAAATGCTGGGTCTCAGTTGCCATGTCCAGTAAGCCAGCAAGTGACTAGTCAGGTACTCCAGCATATGCGAGAGTAACTACCTGACAGCCACATCCAGGTAGTAGAAACGTCTAACTTGTCTTTAATGCAACAGTGACTTAAATAAAGTGAAATACACATGGGTAAAAAAAAAAATAACTGATAATTTGTTTATCCATAATTACTTTGATAAATCTTCACTCCATACTGTAATTCTTATATTTCTGAAGAAATAGAGTCTGTGGAATCAAACTAACACATATATAGCCGCATATTATTCAAGAAGCAGCCTAGGCGCCATTCCAGTCGTATAAGAGATAATAAAAACATCAAGACTCGTGTCAATCAAAAAGGCTCTGTTGATGGGCAAACTCAGTCTATGGATGGACCCAATTATCTACAGGAGAATTAGATGTCAGCATCATTTAGGGTTAACAATGGACCAAGTAGGCAAAAGCAGACAGCTAGACCCGGAAAGCAAACTTGGTAATGAGGCCCTTCATTCATCATATACTTCTGCTCTAATTATTAAAGTGAATAGGAAATACTTTAAGTTAAGGCAGAAACTAGGTAGTATAAAAACATTTGTTTTGTAAACACAAAGAATGCTTTTTTTCTAATGATCCTCTCCAAGTCTACCTCAAGCACATGTTGTGAGCACCCAGTTTTCTGGAGTTGTTCTAACACCTCAGGTTCATTCTGATTATGGATGAGTTATTTTTATTTTCTCAAAAGGAGGATAATGCTAAGAATCTACAATTTTAATTTCTACTCTCAATCTAAAAAAGTATAACTATACATGTTCCACCTTTAATGCTATGTCAGAATTGTCCAACTATATCTGCTTGTGTCATTTCTAAAAGTACTGAATAATCTGATTTTTACTTAATCTACTGTGCTTCATTTCTTAAATTATCACTTGATCTTTTCAAGAATTGTGAAAGAATATGGTAGCGGAAAAAGTAGGAATGGTTTGTTCTACAACATTTATCTAAGTAAACTTAACATATTGTCAACCATTAAAAATTGCTTGGGCGATTTGCTTAATGAAGATAAGAAAGGAAAAAAACAGAGTTCAAAAAGAGAAAAAAGCAAGAAGGTGAGGAAAATAATCTTGCCACCAGAGCAAAAATGAACAACCGAAGCTTGCGAAAACCAGTCATGAGACCAAAGGAAGAAGTTTCCCTGGAGAAAAGCGTGGTAGCTTCAGTTCGTTTTTTCAGTGTTTTCAACTGAAAATCAGTAGCAGTTTCTTTTCTATTTGTTCACGGGACCATTTTATATAAAGGTTCCATATAACTTTTCTCCGAGCTATGGTTCTTCAATTTAAAGTAAAAGGAAGATGGGTAGGCACAGCAATGTTTTAACGATCCCTGCTTGTTACACAGAAGTTCATGTTCAGAAGTATCTGCGTGTGCTACTTTTAGCAACTAAATATTTCCATCGTGGTAAAGAAATGTCAGTAAAATCTATACGCTTTAAGAACATCAAATTCTTATTATACTTATCATGTGTGCAGGCAGAGTACATAATAAACTAGTGTATAGCAGCTGTAAATTTCTGAGGATTTATCTAACCACAAATACATTGAAATGGGGAAATGGGGCTATATTAAACTATGCAAGATGCTGCTGGAGCTTTGCCATTTCTGCAACATCCTGTAATTAATTTATCATGACAGGTCTGGCAAACTGAAACATCCAATACACTTGCAACAGACTTTTTTTTACTACACTTGCTGGAGATCCCACAGTCACATAAAGTGAAGATAGATTTTCCTTTCAAACATGAGTATAGCCCCATTGTATTTACATTGCCCTGTAGCCAAAGGCAGACTTATTATTACTTTGGAATTTCAAAATAAGAATATCTAGAATGTAGAAAAGATCCCAGGCTGAGATCACGAGTTCTTGGCATTGTGTGGTCTTTTCCGGAAGACGGACAGTCCTGAGTAGGGGGTTGAGAAGGCTGGTCAACCCTTCCAGTGCCTGCCTGGTGCTAGACAGGACAGGATTCTCTCCTGGGAGATTTGAAGGTCAGTTCTCTCTAGAGAGCCTTGAGCACATCTTTCCTGTAAACACGACTCTTAGACCTCCTCCTGCATCTGTGTCTCGTCGTCCTCTGGAAGCCACAACACTGCCATCTTGCAAACGTTGAGCACAGATAAATCTGCTCCAACCCCCTCCAATCCAGAGAAAGAAAGAAAAGAAACATAACTTTTTGGGGGCCAAAATAGATCTTTCTATGTAACAGTAAGTTCTCTGTCATTTCACATTAGCTTGAAAAGACGAGCTCGTGTGTGTATTACAGGTGTTACAGTGGTTGATGTTAAGGACGGCTGGTAGTAAACAGGCTCCTTCTTGCCGGGGGAGTGGAGCTACCCACCCCTAAAAAGTGAAATCTACATTGTGTCAGTGTCACAGCCTTGCCATTTCCTTTGGGAGGCCTACAGACTACAAACAAGAGCGCCCAGAGGGGTCTGGGAACCTTGATCTGGAAATTCAGTGAGAGAGGAAGGTTGCAGGTGGTAGCCAGTGAGATGGGTCCTGTTCGAAGGAAACAGCCGTGGGAAGCGAGGCTGGGGCCAGTGGTTCCAGCCCAGTTACCGGGACTAACCGTAAACACTTGATGTTGCTTGCATTTTCTCTAGTGATAGTCCTCCTCTGTAGCCTCACTACTGAACATGGATCTTGTCTCAGAGGACATGAACAGTCTGTTGCTTGGGCCTAAATTAACAACAACAACAACGAAAACAGAACTCCAAACTGAACACCCAAAGGAAAAATGAACGAGACAATGTATTCTGGAAAAGCTTTCGTATCCTTCCGCTGCCTCCACCGGAAATCCTCGGTCAGAGCTCTCCTACCCAGAACTTTGAAATGGGACGAGTTGTGTGTCCCCAAAGTAAAACCCAAGAGCCTTCCTCGCACGCCCCAGTTAAGTATAACTTATCCGGGGTCCCAGAAACCAGCAGCAGGTGCTCCTCCTGTTTACTGGATGAACATTCTCACTGACCTTACAGCTGCATCATTAAAACCTAATTCTCAGAACAAGCCCAAATGTCCTTAGTCTCATACACAACTAAGAGGAAATATCCTCTACAGAGAATGGTCTGCATTCAGATAAATTCCCCTTAAAACTGGGATATTATAAGTGATGCCTTTGGGTGAGTGAGTGTTGAAAGTGGGAAGAAAAGGTAAGGCGACATCAGGTCCGGAGAAGCGACACTTCCGTGCATGCATGGGCAAAGAGTCTGGCTTCTTTGATTTTAGTTTTCTTACGATATTGACAATTGGATAGAGACAGGGACTAATTTTCAATAGCTGGAGTTATTAACTACTCCCTTAAATATATTTTTATAATTCCGGATCATCAATAGTTGAACACGTTTAATGTTTTTAAATGTGTGTGTGTACATGACTGTCCTCTTATTCAACACTAATTATCAAATGCCTGCCTGCCCAGCACTAGACAGGAGCTGAATGGGCAGTCGAACCAGGAGCCTCTGCTCTTCTACTCGATTACCTTGAAACTGTCACGTGCTTAGGGCCACCGACACCCAACAGTGATTTTCAGAGCACCTCCATGTACATCACCAAACTTAAGCCTCTCACAACCTTTGTTAGTGCAGAAAAGGCATTATTCCCCTATTTTTCAAACAAGTCATAAAGAGATTAAATGACTCTCCCAACAACTGTTAATCAGAGCCCTGCTGTCCTCCCAGGGCTGTGTTTTTTCCGACCAGGAATTCTCTTCTGACGTGGGAAATGTAGAATAAATGATATGGAAAGCCAGTACATGTCCCCTGTGCAACTATAGTTAGTACTAATTTAGACGTGTGTCTTTTGGAATCCATTTGTGATCTGTAGTCAGGTATTTGTGGTTTTGCCACCATCCTATAGAGACTGTACAGATAAGAAGGGGCTGGAAAGAAGTATTCCAAGTCATGAAAGGCAAGGACCTACCTCCAAGATTGCTCTATCCAGCAAAGCTTTCATTTAGAATGGAAGGGCAGATAAAGCGCTTCTCAGATAAGGTCAAGTTCAAGGAGTTCATCATCACCGAGCCCTTATTATATGAAATGTTAAAGAGACTTATCTAAGAAAAAGAAGATAAAAAATATGTACATTAAAGTGACAATAAACTCATTAACAAAAAAAATTTAATACAAGAAACTTAAATGTGAAATTGTAACAGAATCCAAACAATAGCATATAGCGATTTTTTTATTGTATTTTGTAGATAGAGGAGGGTGGAGGTGTGCAAAAAATTTCCAAGTCCCTTTTCCAAAACCTTTTTGTAAATCAAGTCAAACAAAATTATTTCACGCATTGTATATTCAACCCAAATGGCTATTGTTCAAGTTACCAAATCAATTACATTTCCTATTAATGGGCAATTTTCATTGACCTAGAACTTCATTAGATCAACTGACCATCTTAGAAGTACAGCAGAACCAACCTTTCATAAAATGCAAACCCAGACCACATCATGCCCTGCTTGGAACTTCCCTGGTAACCCCATCCACTATCACTCAATTCACTGAGCTTTACTGTTCGCTTAAGAATTCCTATAAATCTGGCCCTGCGCTCTTCAGTATCATAGGAGACTATCGGGTGAAATTGGCACTTTGGAAGAGACAGCGAAAGTAGGAAACGTAGTTGATATCTGAAAGAAGTCCAAACAACTGAGCACGTGACCTCTCCCCTCCTGCTTGTCCCGTTCTGTGAGGGCCTGCGGTGTTCCTTTGTTCACACCGCTGCAAGGCCACGCTGCTTCACTCCAGGTGTGTGACTTCAAGCCCTTGTGTGACTTCAAGCCCTTGACTTGAAAGCACCTTTTTCCCAAAGCCTTTGTGGATT
>PVKM010005726.1:0-32161 GCA_004027735.1 Carollia perspicillata
AGAGGCATCGGTAGGTAGACGCTCAGCCAAGAAGAGAAGCAGGTCCCGGAGATCAGGCTCACTGGGGTAGAGGAAGTTCTGATAGCCAAGCTCCAAAGGGTAGCCCAGGTCCTGGGGGTTGGGGAGGGGGCCCCTATCAACCAGGCAGGCAGGCTGCTCCTGCCCTGGGAGCCCTGGGCCTAGACCCTAAATGCTCCCACTCTCTTACCAACCAGCACCCTCCCAACTTCTCCTTGGCTCCCCAAGGCCTCTAGGCCTCTGCAGGAGGAGCTGCAAAGTGATTCTAGTCAATGTTACAGAGAGCAAGAAATAAGATTAAAGCTCTAGACTTTCTAACTATGGCTCAAAATCCAAAGACCATAAAAGAGAAAATGGGTATTTCTGAATACATGAAAAAAAATGTTAAAGGAAAAATATGACAAGCCAAGTCAAAAGAGTAATGACAAGCTGGGAAAAAAATATTTGGAACTCATACCACAGTGAATAAAGTGCTTAAAATTAAACAAGCAAAAAAGACCAACAATGCAACAGAAAAATAGGCAAAAGGTAAGAACAAAGTTTACTGAAAAAAACAATGAAAACATCCCTTAAACATATGGAAATATGTCCAACCTTGCTTAAAAGAGAGACATGAATTGAAGGAACACTGAGAGACTTCACACAAGCATCAGCAATCTGGGACAACCTGTCGTTACTCCTGGGGTGTGCACTGGGAGAGAGATACTATCGCTAAGGCAGTGTTCCTGCCCCAAACCTGAATCTACTCATGAGAAAACACTGAGAGCAATTCAGACTGTGGGGCATTTCAGGATACAATCCACCTGAACACTTCAAAAACGTTTGTCATCAGAAAAGAAACAAAGAAACAAAAGCAAAGGAGGACTGTTGATATTTAAGATTACAGATGTAACAATGAAATAAAATGTAATCTTTGATTAGACTCTGCAGTTAAAAAACTAACCATAAAAGATACTTTTGTTACAACTGGGGAAATCTAACCACTGCTAGACCTTAGATACTATTAAATTGCATGGATGTGATCATAGTATTGTGGTTATGATGGAGAATGTCTTTTTGCTTAGGAGAGGCATATTCAGTTTTAGGTATGAAATGTCATGATGTATACCACTTTCAAATGGCTCAGCAAAAGAGTGTGTATGTATATATGTACATGTTTATAGAGAAAGAAAAGAATTGAGCAAAATTACAATGCAGGAAGCTAGGAGAAGGGTAAAGAGGTATTCTCTGTTCTATTTTCATTTTTCTTTACATTTGAAATTTTTTTCAAGGTACAAAGCCAGGGAGGGAAAAACTACACTGACATACCATTTCTTACCTACTGAATGGGGAAAAAATCCAAAAATCTGACAATACACTCAGTGGGAGAGGGTGTGGAGAAACAGACATTCTCTCATATGCTGTTGGTGGGAATGCAAAATTAAAGTCCCAGTGAGGGTGAACTGGCAAACTCTAACCAAACTGCACATGCACTTACCCTTCCACCTAGCAATCCTACTTCTAACAGTTTACCATGAAGATATGCCTCCAACAATTTAAGAATATATATGCACAAGATTATTCATTACAGCATTCTTTGCAAAATGTTGGAAACTCCCTAAATGTCCAAGCATAGAAAAGTGCTTGAATAAACTCTGCTACATACCTACAATAGACTACTATACAGCTGTAAAAAGGAAAAATATTAAGATCTCTACTATTTGATATGAAATGATTTCCAGGATATACACTTAGGTTAAAAAAAAAAAGCTAAGAAACTAGGTATATGCTTTCTTTTGTCTAATAAATAGGGAAATAGAATATATATTCACATTTGCTTATATCTGCATTTTAAAAAACTAAAAAGACACACAAGAAACTAATCAAAGTAATTCCCTATAGCAGACAGGTAGAGGTAATGGGGTGAATGGTTGGGTAGTATTTCTGTCACACCGTGGTGATCTCTTCTACTCTCTTAGTAGTAAATTACTCTTTACATAGTTCACATTTTTTTATATTAAGATATCCCTGTTTAAACTATTGCTGGGGTTTCTGCCTCTAGACTGGACCCTGATTAATAAAATAATCTACCCAAAACAATAAATGCTTTTTAAAAAAGAGATTACAAGGTTTGGAGTAAAAAATATCACAGTTGAAATCCAGCCTGTGCTACTTACTGGCTATAAGGCCTTGGACTGGTTATTTAACCCCTAGAAGCTCAGTTTTCTAGCTGTAAAACAGAGCTGATAGTTCTTTCCCTATGTGGCTGTTTTAGAGGATTAGAAGGGCCCATCAGGGCTCTGACTAGGGACTGAAAAATGGGCCCAGAAATAAAGCTTTTTTGTGCCAGAGTTGCTGTTGGTCTGAAGCTGCATGGATTCTGAAATCAGACTTTCCTTAATTCATATCTAAGTTTTGCCTTTTACCAACTGTGTTACCTCAGGCAAATCACTTAACCTCTCTGTGCTTCACTTTCCTGATCTGAAAAAAAAAAAAAAAAAAGGATATCAACAGTACCTACCTCAGAAAGTTGTCATGAGGATTAAATGAGTTTAACACCATTTTACCACAGTGCCTAGCACAAAGTATACACTCAAAAAACATTATTACACACATATGTGTGTACTGGTTCACGACGTAAGATATATTTATTTTGGAGGGTCACAGTCAAAAAAGTGTGAAAACCACTGGCTTTTAAGCTACTTTGAGTATTTTCCGACACCTGCAATCAAAGAGTTGTGATTGATACAGAAACTCATTCCAGGGGTGGGGTGTGTGAAGTGACAGTCATCAAAATATGGAGGTGGCTGAGTCGCAGAAAATGGTGGCAGGAATAGGGCATAGGAAGACGCAGACGTCAGAGGGTGGCAGTGCTGAGCCAAGGTGGGCTCCAGGGGCAGCTCACAGCTGGATTAAGAGACACCCTTTATGCTTGCTGTGGACACACTGAGGCTCATAGGCCAGACCGTCCCAGGAACTGAACTCTTGATCACTAAAAAACCCATACTCTCAACCTCACACTAAATTTAGTGTGAGTAAAAGTAGGTCAACATCAAGTCCAGCGGGAGTCAGTACTGAGAGAAGAGAGGAACAGAGAACTGGGGAAGCTGGACTCCCCAAACTTTCCTTAACATCTCCCATTACGCACTCTCCTTGCCAAACAGAGGACATAACTTCCCCCTTATAGAGTGCCATCCTTGAGAATACAGCCCTAGGCCAGGGGACAGACTGTCTGCCTCATAAGGCTACCAAGACCCCCAGCCAGAAGAACTTGAGAACTTCTGAGAGATAAGCAAGCCTGAGAATTAAGGGATGGGCAGAGCCCTGAGGCTTATTGCTAAGAGACAGACACTGCATAAGCAAGGTCCAAATTCAAGAAACCTGACCACGCTGTCTCCTAGGTCCAAGTGGAAGTGTTCACTGTAGTTATTCTATGGGCCCTCTACCACCATATACCGGGTATACCAGACTTACTCACATTCATTCTATAGCCACAGGTTGCTGGAATGCAAGCGGCCAAACCAGGCCTACCCAAAAATATTAATGCCACTTACACAAAGCTTATTATAATCCAGCTTTTCATATAGTAATGCATTTTTAATCCTTATAACAACTATATGAGGTAGGTATAATTTTTACACCCATTTTACACATAAGGAAACTTAGGCCAAAAGAAATTAAGAGACTGGCCCAAAGTCACCAAGCTAGTGAACCAGGAGAAATGACATTACTGGGAGCCCTTGGATTAGTAACAGGACACGGGTCTGTACTGCAAAGGTGTGTACATCAGAAGGCACATTATCCAAGTAGAGACAGTTTTGCAATTATTTCCATGAGAGGCAGGATGTGTGTGGCTGCCACAGGGCAGAGTGCAGTGTTAGTGCAAACCTACTGTCTTCAGTTAACCACCATATTTTCCTTTGGGTAATCATCCCTCCCCCTACTCCATGTGATCCCAAGCAGCCAATCATAGTGCCCTACAGACGACCAGGTGATCAGGCTGGGCCAATCAGAATACACAGTGGTTAATTTAGGAATGACCTGGAGAACCAAGCAGGGCCTTTTCTGAAACTGGGAAATGGATACTACTATAATAGGGAAAATTCTTGGCCCTAAGCTGAAAATGCAGGAGCCAAGGGCAGCCCAGGCACAAACTGGATCAACTCTTTTAATGCTCATAACAACCTGAATTTTATCACTTCAGTTTCACAGATGAGGAAATTAAGGTCCACAAGGGTTAGGATCCCAGTTTGCAAGTGGTGCAGTGAGTGTATGAACTAGTCAGGCAGTTTGACCAGAGAGCCAGCAGCCTTCATGCTAAGCCACAAAGGGAGGTGGCAGAGAGGAAAGGCAAGAATTTCAAAGGAGCTTGGTGACTTTGTGAAGGAGGAAGGAAGAGGCTGTGTGCACTGGGAGGAGGGAACTTACCATGCAGGCCTGAGCCAGGCTCATGGCCAGGCGGAAACGAGCAGACATGGCGAGAGGCAGCAGGGGGCTGAGGCCAGAGCCCACAGCAGGGTTGATCACACGCAGGCAGCAGACAACAGCTTCTACAACCAGCTCAGTGGTGAAGGCTCGCAGGGTCTGCACTTCTGGAGGAACTGCCCTGAAGAAAATAGGGGACAAGCTCAATGTGGGAGAGCAGTCAGAAAACAGGTATCAGGCTGGGCTGTGATGCTTTCTGGAAGCCCTAGTACTGGGGTGGGGATGAGGAGAATGTCCACAGTTCAGACAGGTCGTGGGTGTTGATAAATGTGATTTCCATTTGGAAAACTAAGAACTGAGGATGTCTTCAGGTCTTAAGAACTTGGTGGAGGAGAACAGCGGATGCAAGGGAACTGAGTTGAGAAAATCTCAAATTTCCCTATGCCTAAAGGCCCCAAATTTCTGGAAGGGGCAAAGGGCTTATTGTGACATGATCTCTGAGATTATGTGTCCCCAGATATCATGTTCCCTTAATGTCAGGGGCTCCTAAATATTGAGCTGCTTGGGTTTTGAGACTACATGTTGGGTGGTTGGGGTTTTCAGAAGTTCCAAATGTCAGAATCCCTGAATTCAATATCTCTATACTAGGTGGACATTAGACCACCTAGTATATGACCACCTAGTATATGTCCACCTAGGTGGACATAAGACCACCTAGTTTCAAGCAATCCAGAAATCAGGTTCCCTACATGTTGGTATCCTGGGTTTTTAGGGCCCTTGAATGCAGGAGTCCTATGTGTCTGGGTCGCCCAGCATTGAGCCCACCAGATTTTAGGGTCCTGGGGTTTTAAAATGTCCAGGTGTTGGGAAACTAGGTTTAAAGTTTCCCAAATATCCAGTGCCACAGTTTTTTGGAGTCCCTGAGTGCTAGGGTCCTGGGGTTTTAAGTTCCCTGGTTCTCAAGATACAGGTGTCTCAGAATCTCCAGGTATCAGGGTCCCAGGGTAATGAACTCAAGATCCACAGATTTCGGAGTCCCAGGTCTTGAAGTTCCAAGGTTTTAACATGTCAAGGTGTCTGGATCCTTGACTTTGGGGTTTACCAAATGTCGAGTTTGGGAGGCCCCTAAATGTCACTCTGTGTGTGTGTGCGTGTGCGCGCGCGCATGTATGTAAGGGGAATGGGGGTTTAGGATCCTGCAAGTTGGATCCCTGGATGTCAAGGTCCAGAGTTTTAAGGTTCCCGGGTGACTGGGTCCGGAGTTTTGGAGTCCCGGATATGGGCATTCCGGGGTGGGCGGGGGCTGTGTCCTTACGTGCCAGCCTGGCGCAGGGAATGGATGAGAATTCGGTCTGCCTCCTCCATGGTGAAGCTATGTCCGGGTCTGGGGCTGGGTCCAGGGCCGGGTCCAAGCAAGCGAAGAAGAGAGGCGCAGCTGTTGAAACCCAGCTCCGCGCCCCCGGTCCAAGGAGTGTCACGGGCTGCCACCGGAGAGCCGGGAAGTGTAGTTTCGACAGCGAGTGCAGTGCGTCCTTGTGCGGATGTGAGCGCAGGCGTGGACTAGCAATGGCTGCTAGGAGTTGTAGTTCTTCCGCCTACATTCCCGTGGGCACTTCCAAGCGTGCAACGAAATATAGCTTGTGTATGTGCGCGCGCATATGTGTTTTGCGTGTGTGTGTGTGTGTTGGGAGGGCGGGAGGGAGAGTGACTTCTTGACTCATTCATTTAAGGCGGCATTCATCTTCTAGATTGTTGAAGCATACAGATGCAGGGGCTTTAGCACAAAGGGTCTGGGGTTGAGTCTCAGCTCCTTTGCTCAAGTGTTTAGCTCAGCTTGCTTTTTGTGCAATAGTGGGTAGGTTAAATGACTTCCTTGTTTTAATTTCTTCATCTGTAAAATGGGGCTACAGTAGTATCCCCACCCTCATGCATGGTTTCACTTTCTGCTGTTTCAGTTACCTGAGATTAACAGCCATCAGAAAATATTAAGTGGAAAATTCCAGAAATAAATAATTCATAAGTTTTAAACTTCACGTCCTTCTGAGTAGCATGATGAACTCTTGGGCCACGCATCTCTGTCCCCCTCCCCTTCCCCACCCACGCGAATCACCCCTTTGTTGATGTATATGCTACCTGCCCATTAGTCACTTAGTAGCCTTCTCATTTTCAGAAACATTGTCGCAGTATCGCACTGCTTGTGTGTTCAGGTAGCCCTTATTTTACTTAATGATGGCCCCAAAGTGCAAGAGTAGCGATGATGGGAATTCAGATATGCCAAAAAGAAGACATAAAGTGTTTCCTTTAAGTGAAAAGGTATGCATGCATAGAAAAAAAAACATAGTCTATCTAGGGTTCAGTACAATCTGTTCTTTCAGTCATACACTGGGGGTGTTGGAATGTACCTCCATGTGTAAGAGGGAAACTACTGTATCTGCTTCCTAGGATTAAAACAGAATTAACTCATGTAAAGCACATTGTACTATGTGCCTGACACATAATAAAGAAAAGAGTATGTAAGTTGTAGTTACTAAGTATTCATGCATTCAATAAATGCTCTGTTATACATATGTATACACTCCAAAGAATGATTACATGGTAGCCATCCATATAACCATCATTCATTAAAAAGACCATCTTGTCTCCACTGCTCAGTAGTGCCTTATGTCATAAATCATAAATTATGGGTAAATATATGTATATGGGGCTCAGGTTTGGAACTTTAATCTTTTTTAATTACTGTAGCTTTATAACGAGACAATATCTGATGTGGCAAATCCTCTCATCTTGTTCTTTATCAAAGAATTTTGGCTTTTCTAGGTCCTTTGTATACATTTTACTGTATACATTTTATTTTTTATTTTTATTTTCATTGTTATTCAAGTGCAGTTTTCTGTCTTTTATTCCCATCCCAGTCCACCCCCCTCAGTGCTCCCCACCTCCCTCCCTTTTCCACCCCCTTAGTTTTTGTCCATGTGTCCTTTATACTTGTTCCTATAATCCCTTCCCTTTTTCCCCTGAAATTCCCTCCCCTCTCCCCTCTGGTTACTGTCATCCTGTTTTCTATTTCAATGTCTTTGGTTATATTTTGCTTGCTTGTTTGTTTTGTTGCTTAGGTTCCTGTTAAAGGTGAGGTCATATGGTATTTTTGAGATACATTTTAGAATCATTTTGTCAAATTCCATGAAAAAGACTTTTGAGATTTTGTTTGAGATTGCATTAAATCTCTAGATCATTTTGGGAAGAATTGACATCTTCACAATTTTTACTGTTTCAATTAGTTAATTTAATATATCTGCCCACTTACTTTGGTCCCCCTTAATCACTTGATATCATTTGATATTTTTTTGCATGGAGCTCTCACACATATATTGTGTTAGATGTATTCCTATGTACTTCAAATTTCAGATACTGTTGGAAAAATGATATCATTTTTCTCATTTTAGTTTCTGACTGTTTTGTGCTGGTATATATTTTGTAAAAATATTTTTTAATCCATTGCCTATTCTGTTGCCAGGCTCTGATCCACCAATGTCCCGTCTTTGCCCCTGCTCACCCTCCCTTGTTATGGCTCCGCCCTGTGGCCTTAATCCCTCCAAAGCTGGGTAAAGCAAGAGGGGCTGTTCACAGATGGCACTTCAACCTCAGAAGGAGGATGTCAGCATCTGAAGGCCGGAAAGGTGAGAGCAGCCTTCCACCCCTGCAGACCCTTTGAGCAAGCCTGGGCTCTGCTCTACCCCTGGCCCCTCTGATTCACCCACTGCCAACCTTGGAGAGCCACCAGGTGGCTAGAATCACCCTGTTCTCACCCCAGCCATCCCCAAACATAGCCTTACCTCCAACCTGTGAAGTTCAGCCTGACCTAGACATTGCCCTCTATGGCCTCCAGGCCCCATCTACTTCCATAGTTCCTAGTTGAAACCCTCCCCCAATTCTGGCCCTAGCCCCTATCCTACTGCCCACCCATCTTCAATTCCAAAACTACCCCCAAACTTAATCCTAACACAAACCTTACCAACCAGATGGTAAACCCCTGTTAAAATCCAAACCCCAACATGGATACAGACCTTACCATGAGTTACCTAACCCTAACCCCAACCCCTGGTTGTAAATACTGTTAGTGAGTGCTTCTCTGACTTTCCAGAAAGAGTGCAGATCCATTTTTAAAGGCAAAAGAAATTGGAAAGAGAGAACACACATGTAATGATGGTGGTAAATTGTGAGGGCTTGCAGTAAGAGGCTTCCTGGGTTTGACGACCAATTCAGCCACTTCATCAAATCACTTAACCTCTCTTTTTACATCAGTTTCCTCACCTGCAAAATGGGAATATTTGCTATGTGCCAGACAGTCTTCCAAATACTGAACTTATTTAATCCTCACAACAACCCTACAATGTAGGTTCTCTTATTATCATCCCATTACACAGATAAGGAAACTGATGCTCAGAGGGGTTATGTAGCTAGCTCAAGGCCACACACAGCTAGCTACCAAGTGGTAACGTCAGGATTTACACTCAGAGAGCTTCTTTTCCTCCAAATCTAGGGCTCTTTTTTTAAAAGATTTTATTATTTATTTTTAGAAATAGGGGAAGGGAAGGAGAAAGAGAGGGAGAGAAACATCAAATAGAGCTGGCAACCTCTGGCTTTGAGGGATGACGCTCAATCAACTGAGCCATGCCAGTCAGGGCTAAAGCTGGGGCTCTTAACCAGGTCAGTCTACTGCCCTTCAGAGGCTAAAACAAGGCCATGGGAATTGAGAATGGCCTTAGCTAAAACCCCGGTGCAAAACTCAGATCCCGTCCAAACTTAACTTCAGCCCCAACTTTGATCCTAATTCTAATCCCAGCTCATTCAAATACCTAGTCCTAACCCTAAATCATAACTCAAGCACATTCCATTCCCACCTGTATTTAAACCCAACCCCAAAATCCACTCACTGAATTTAACCCTAAATCTGCCGCCTGCTATAAACTTAATGGTACTCCATGCCAATTTAAACTCTACCCCCAAGTCTAACACCAAAGCCTACTTCACTTGGAAATGTAATCTTACCCTCCCCTGTAAAAACTCTCAACTCTACCCACAATCAATTCCAACACTAACTCTTACCCCCTAATCCTTAACTCAGTTACCCCTAACTTTTCCTAATTTTACATGTTCTTTTCTCCTTCCCTCAGACAAAGGGATGGGATCAGGGAGGAGGCAGCCATGATTGCCCCAGTACCCTGTCCCTCCCAAGTTGATTTCTTCACACAGATATCACCCCAGAGCCCAGTCGAGCCAATGAGGCAGGTCCTGGTCCCAAATGGGGGCTGAAACCTGGGCCTCCAGAATCAGGCGGTGAAATCAGCGAGGCATCAGGCCTGGGGACCCCTAAACGAAGGACTCAGCACAGTAAACACAAGACAGTGGCTGTGGCCAGTGCCCAGCGGTCACCCCGGGCTCTCTTCTGCCTCACCCTGGCCAACCCTCTGCGGCAATCCTGCATCAGTATTGTGGAATGGAAGCATCCTGCAAAGCCAGGGGTAAGGGTCACCAGGGTACCAAGAGTCAAGGATTGGGTCACAGCTGGAATGGAGGAGGGCCAAGGTGACCTGGAATCAAGAGTCTAGTACTGGCTTCAAGGGGGAGTTGAGAAAAGTGAAAGTCACTAGGGGTTCAAGAGTCAAGGAATAAATTACAGCAAGATTTGAGGATGGCTAAGTTTTCCAGGGGGGTCAGAATCAAGGCCTTGGTCATAGCAGGGGCTGGGAATGTCAGGGCTGGTCACCTTGGGATCAAGGGTGAGCATTTGGTAGGGAGGGCCCCAAGGAAATGTGGGAGTTCTGAGGCTCCTTTGCATGGATCCTTGACTGTGTCCTCCTGAGGCCTTTCGACATCCTTATCCTGCTGACCATCTTTGCCAACTGCGTGGCCCTGGGTGTCTACATTCCCTTCCCAGAAGATGACTCCAACACTGCCAACCACAACCTGGTAAGGTTTGCTCCACCCTGACCCGCCCTGAAATACAGACCCAATAGAACCACACCTCAAGCCTTCCAGCCAGGCCCCGCCCTTCTCTGATCCAGAAGACTCATCCCTGCCCAGCCCCACCCTACGTCCTGGCTACACCATATACCCACACCCCACCCTGAATTCCCAGCCCAAATAACTCCCCAATCTCTGGCTCCGGCCCCAGGAGCAGGTGGAGTACGTATTCCTGGTGATATTCACTGTGGAGACCGTGCTCAAGATTGTGGCCTATGGGCTGGTGCTTCATCCAAGTGCCTACATCCGCAATGGCTGGAACCTACTCGATTTCATCATCGTTGTGGTTGGGTGCGCATCTGCGGGGGACACTCCTACTCCAGCTTCCCACCCCAGGCCTGCTGAATTCGGAGCTCAGGGAAGTGACTGCTTTAAACTGCCCCCATTCAGCAGCCAGAATAAGGAATATTAACATATTTTGTCTATTTGCATTTCCGGTTAGAGACTTGTGCTTTCCTGAGGAAAGGGGAGGGATGGAAGGGGGTGCCAAGGCCTGACCCCAACCCCCCTCATCCCTTGCTCCCCCATCAGGTTATTCAGCGTGCTGCTGGAGCAGGGCCCCGGGCGGCCTGGAGATGCTCCGCACACTGGAGGGAAGCCGGGGGGCTTCGATGTGAAGGCGTTGCGGGCATTTCGGGTGTTGCGGCCACTGAGGCTGGTGTCTGGGGTCCCCAGTGAGTGTAAAGCACCCCCGGGGTTGGAGGTAGGGGAGGGGAGCAGGCGGAGGACTGAATGCATCCCATACCTACTTCACTGGCCTTTGCTCTCTGCAGGTCTGCACATAGTGCTCAATTCCATCATGAAGGCGCTGGTGCCACTTCTGCACATCGCACTGCTCGTGCTCTTTGTCATTATTATTTATGCCATCATCGGACTCGAGCTGTTCCTCGGACGCATGCACAAGACGTGCTACTTCCTGGGATCTGGTCAGCTAATCTACCCCTCCCAAGACAGGACACGCCCCCTCCACTGGCTCCTAGGCCCCACCCTGTTCTCAAGGAAACCCCAATTCACAACGTTTCACCCTCCGGCTCAGGCTCAACCTTTGATAAATGAGCCCTATCCTTACATTCAAGACTCCGCCCTCAATCAGAGACTACTACCACCCCTCTCGATAGTAGCTCCACCCTATCACAAGATTCTACCCTCCAGTCAAGGCCCCCCTGCCCGGACTTAAGACTCCATCCTCCAGGACTGCACCCATATACCCGGCCCTTTCATCAGGACCCCCAACCCTTGCCTCCACCCCCTTTTTAAGAGACCCTCCAAAATTCACAAGACACTGCCCTCAGGCTGATGCCTTGCTCTTATTTACAAAATTCTACCCCAAGATTTATAGTCCCACTCCCCAGATCCCTGCGGCAGGGACTCAGCTTCCCAGTGGTTCAGAATCCTGACATAGCAGAGTCAAGGATTAAGGGTTGTCCTTGATTTAGAAATACCTAGGACCCTGAGTTGAACTTCCCAGGTGGACAGAGCTACAGGGGTGGCTATGAATGCGGTGGGTGTGTCTGAGCCCAGAGCTCCAGTCTTCCCGCAGAAGTGGAAGCAGAGGAAGACCCATCGCCCTGTACGTCTTCCGGCTCAGGACGTGTGTGCATGCTGAACCAGACCGAGTGCCGAGGGCGCTGGGCAGGGCCCAACGGAGGCATTACTAACTTTGACAACTTCTTCTTCGCCATGCTGACAGTCTTCCAGTGTGTCACCATGGAAGGCTGGACCGATGTGCTCTACTGGGTGAGGTGGAAAGCAGGCACACAGTTTGTAGGCTGCACCTGCCTTTCTTCCCTGAGCTCAGGCAGGAGTGTCTGCATACCCTGAGGGATGCATGTCCTCTCTCTCCCCAGATGCAGGATGCCATGGGGTATGAGCTGCCCTGGGTGTATTTCGTGAGTCTTGTGATCTTTGGGTCCTTCTTCGTCCTCAACCTTGTACTTGGCGTCCTGAGTGGGTGAGGAGCCTAGACATTCCCCTCATCCTGACACTTAGCCTCTGCCTCTTTTTGAAAATTTCTGTCAAACTCCTAAGCAATCTTCAAAACCCATCTGAAACAACCCTTCAGTCATTCACTCCACATTGAACATCTACTGTATGCAAAGCAGCATTTTAGAAAAGGAGCAAGAGACAAAATCCCTGCCTTCCTGGATATTACATTCTGAGGGGGGAGGAGAGACAGACTATAGCAACATACACAATAAATAACATTCATGTGGTGTTTTATATGGAATATGTGCTATGGAAAGAAAGGAAGGGTAAAAATAAGAATGTAAAGGCTTCTGGCCAAGATGGCAGAACAAGGGGGAAAAACATATGTATATTAATTTTGATCAAATCTACAATTATATTTTGGATTTATGTCACATTTGCAAAAGTTGCAGTTGAAGGTACATTAATTGGTCTTATGCCTTTCCTTGGTATGTATTATTGTGGATAATAAAAACATGTTTTCAAAGGCAAAAAATAGGAAAGGGGAGATCTTGCAGTTATAAACAGGGACAGTCAGGACAGACCTCCTTGGGAAGGTGTTACTTGAATAAAAATATGAAAGAGATAAGACAATGATCCATGTGGCTATCTGAGGAAAGACTGCCCCACACAAAGGGAACAGACAGTGTAAAGGCTCCAAAGCAAGAATGTGCTTGGCATATTCAAAGAACAGCAAAGAGGCCAGTGTAGCTGGAATGGGGAACGTGAAAGAGCCAAGGTGGTTCCTCTACCTCACCCTCTATCCTCCTTCTTCAGGGAGTTTTCCAAGGAGAGAGAGAAGGCAAAAGCACGAGGGGACTTTCAGAAGCTGCGGGAGAAACAGCAGTTAGAGGATGACCTGAGGGGCTACCTGGACTGGATCACACAGGCAGAGGAGCTGGACATTGAAGACCCCTCAGCTGATGGCAACTTTGGTTCTGTGGCTGAAGAGGGCAGGGCTGGCCACCGTAGGCAACCCCAATCTGGCCCGTTCCCTGCTCCATGCAGGCGTCAAATGTGGGCTGCCCTCCAGAGACCCAATCCCCACCTGCAACAACTCTTGGCCCAGCCCTCAATTGTGACCTAGGATACAGAACCCAGACCCAGAACCAGATCCCCTTCCCAACTGTACTTAGAACAAAGATTCCAAGTAACCCGCCCCCCACACACACTCATAGCCCTAACCCTGCCTCAGGCTAGGCTCCGAAACTGTCCTCTCTATCCCCACAGGGCCACAACTGGAAGAGCTGACCAATAGGAGACGTGGACGTCTGCGCTGGTTCAGTCACTCCACCCGCTCCACACACTCCACTAGCAGCCATGGTGGGGATCCATCCAGGTTGGGGAGGGGGGCGGGATGGGTAAGCAGAAGAGAAAGCCAAGGGTGGAACCCAGGGGTCTTCATGTGCTGACCTCTGTTCCCACCCTGCCCACAGCCAGCCTGCCAGCCAGTGACACTGCTTCGATGGCAGAGACTCCAGGCGATGGGGAAGAGGAAGAGGGAGCTCTGGCCAGTTGTACACACTGCCTGTGAGGGCCCCAAGTCCTTGACCCCTGACTCAGCCAGAAAAAAAACCCAGTCCAAATCCTCACTCCAGTGCTTACTTTAGCTTCCAACCTAGACCTCAGCCCCTGACCTCTGACACCAGCCACTGACAACTCCTCAACCCCTATGACACCCACCTCCCATCCCCGTCTTTTGCAGAAACAAGATCATGAAAACCAGGGTCTGGTAAGTTGGGGAAGTTATGTGACTCCTGGACTCCATGAAATTATGAGCCCCACCTGAGTCCCCCAGGGCAGGCTGAGGTGGGTGATCTCAGCCAATGCATTCTCCTTTCTTCCCAGCCGCAGCCTCCGACGAGCCAACCGGGGACTTAGGGCATGCTGTCGGCTGGCTGTGAAGTCCAATGCCTGTTACTGGGTTGTGCTGCTGCTTGTCTTCCTCAACACACTGACCATCGCCTCAGAGCACCATGGGCAGCCCATATGGCTCACCCAGACCCAGGGTGTGCCACCCCCACAGCCTGCCACTCCTCTCCCCCAACCTCTAATTCCCTCCACCCCAGAAGCTCCAATGCAGGATCCCTCAGGTGCCTCAGACCCCCAGACACTGCCTTCCATGCAAGTAAATGCAGGAACCTTAGCCAGTCCCATCCCACCTTGTAGCTTACACTTATATAGTACTTGCTGTGTGTGTCAAGCTCTGTTCTCAGTGCTTTACATGAACTAACCCAACTTCTCTACACCACAACATTATGGGAATTAATTACTAAGGCACAGAGTACTGAGTACCAAGGTACCAAAGAGTTAAGTGACTAACCCCAGGGCTCAGCTAGTGAGTGACAAATCCAGGCAGCCTAGCTCCAGAGTTCATGCTCTTAACACCACACTGGGAAAGTTAACCCCTCTGTGCTTCAATTTCCCCATCTACAAAATGGGGCTAGTAATAGTATTCACTTTGTGAGGTGGGTATGAGGATTACATTAAAGTAAAAAGTGTTTATAACATTGCCTGGCCTACATAAAGCTAAAACTTTATGAGTGGTAGCCCTTACTAGTATTCATTTTAATCTCAACCCCAGCTTTAATGCTGAGCAGACTTCTAACCTCAATCTTCAAACCAGCCCCTGTCCTAACTAAAACCCAGACTCTAACTCTATCCTTGAATTGGAGCTTTCCCAAGCTCATGGAGGTGGATTGAGGCCCCACCCCAAATCTTCCCCTCTCTCCAGCTCCAAACCCCTCAAAACCTCAATAAGTCTGACCTACAAATTCACCCCATCCCTAACCCTATCCCCACCCCCAGCCTGTCTATTCTGATACCATCTACCCCAAATCACCCCATGACCCTACTTTCCCACATGTCACCACGGAAACTGGCCAACCCCTCCCCCTTTGCTCACAGAGTATGCCAACAAAGTGTTGCTCTGTCTGTTCACGGTGGAGATGCTTCTCAAGTTGTATGGTCTGGGCCCCTCCACCTATGTTTCCTCCTTCTTCAACCGCTTTGACTGCTTCGTGGTCTGTGGAGGCATCCTGGAGACCACACTGGTGGAGGTGGGAGCCATGCAGCCCCTGGGCATCTCGGTGCTCCGATGTGTGAGACTCCTCAGGATCTTTAAGGTCACCAGGTGTGTGTGTGTGTGTGTGTGCACACACACGTGTGTGTGTGTGTGTGTGTGTAGGGAGGAGAACTGGAGCCCCAAACATAGACCCCAACAGTCCCCACCCCAGTTCCAATGATAACCTTATCCATATCCCCATTTAATTTGCAAATATCCATTGAGTGTCTACTGTGTGCCAGGCATCTTTCCAGGCCCCAGAGAAACACCAGGAATCAAAGCAAACACAAGTTTATGCCTTCATAAAGATTCAAGTTCAGTGGGAAGATGTCTACTCCATTTCAATCCTGTTCTTCAGCCTCAACCCTGTCTCTGAACTCAGCTCCATACTCATGCCCAACCCAAACCCCACCCCCAACCCTCAATTTTAACACCATCTCTAGCCCAACCCTCAAAAACTTGTCATCCACAAGCCCATTTACAACCCCAACATCCAATCCCAACCATATCTCCAACCTCATCCCTAATTCACAGGCTTATGCCCACCACTAACCACAAGCCCCACAACATTAACTCCTAACCATCAGGCTATCTCCAACCACAACCATGTTCCTAGCCCCAGGCCCAATCTTATCCCCATCCTCTCCTCTGTCCCAATCCTCAACCCCAACTTTGTTCCCAACTCAATCATCTATAGCTCCAAATACTCCCCAATCCCTAACCCCAACCTTGACCCCAGTTGCAATTTACAATCCCAACCCCAGTCCTGATCCCAACCTAAAACCCAATTCTAGCTCCTTCAATTTCCATTTACCCTCTATCCTAACCGCACCTCCCATTGCTCCTCTAATGCTTAACCCCAGTCTCAGCCTTCTCCTTTCTTCTTAATCCCACCTCACCCCAGCTCCAAAATCACTTCTAACCCTGACACCAAAGGTCATTTTAACCTATCCTACCCCAATGCATCCTAAGTTGGATCCCTGCCCTGGCTCCTAACTCACCACTGGACATGTCAACACTGTTCCTGCTCTCTGTTGCAGACACTGGGCATCTCTGAGCAATTTGGTGGCATCCCTGCTCAATTCGATGAAGTCCATTGCATCCTTGCTGCTTCTACTCTTCCTCTTTATCATCATCTTCTCCCTGCTTGGCATGCAGTTGTTTGGGGGCAAGTTCAACTTTGACCAGACCCACACCAAGCGAAGCACATTTGACACCTTCCCCCAGGCCCTCCTCACTGTTTTTCAGGTGAGGCTTGGAAACCATGGGGTGGGTGGGTCAGGGACACCTTAGGGTGCAGGGAGGGTCCCAAGAGCTTCATGGTCAACTGCCATCCCCAGATCCTGACAGGTGAGGACTGGAATGTGGTCATGTATGACGGTATCATGGCTTATGGCGGCCCCTTCTTCCCAGGGATGCTGGTGTGTGTCTATTTCATCATTCTCTTCATCTGTGGCAACTGTATCCTTGGAGCCTTGAGAGAGAGTTGGATGGTGGCAGGGGTGGGGGTGGTGGGTAGGGGAACCTGGGCAGTCCACAGGCAGGCTACTTCTCCATCCTTTGCAGCCTGAGCTCACCACAGACATACTGTTGAACGTGTTTCTTGCCATTGCTGTGGACAACCTAGCCAGCGGAGATACAGGCACTGCAAAGAATAAGGGCAGGTGATGTTTGGTTTCAGCCCCAAGACAGTCTCTCCCTGGATCCCTGCGTGGGAACCCCCAGACACATCCCACACCACCAGAGATGCCTCAGTCACCCTGGCAATCCCCACCCCCAGACCCAACCTGCTAGTCCTCATTTATTCAACATGCATTTATTGAGCACCTGCTTTGTGCCAGGTCCTGTTCTAGATCCTGAGCAAACAGCAGGGGTCAAGGTAGACAGAATTCTCTCCTTCATAGAACTGCCATTTGAGTTGGGCAAGGCAAGCAAAACACAAACAAATGAATATATAGTATACTATAAATATATGTACATAACATGGGACAAAGAGAAAGAAAGTGAAATAAAATAATAGAGAGAAATAAAGATTGCTATTTTAGTTAGTGTAGTCAAGGAAGGTTTCTATATGGAGGTGACAGTTGAACAAAGAGAGCTGAATAAAGTGAGAGAGTGAGGTATGCAAAAAACTGGGGGAAGAATGTTCAAGGCAAAGGGACATCAAGTCCAGAGGACCTGAGGTGATGATATTCTTCTTAGCACATTCAAAAAGAAACACCAGAGAGACCAGTGAATCTGGAGTGAATGAACAAAGGGGAGAGTGGTAGGAGGTGAGCTCAAGTGAGGGAATAGGGAGGCCAGACTGAGAGTGTTCTGGGCCACAGTGAAGACTTTGGTCTTTGGTTTTTGCTTGAGTGAGTGGGAGCCGTGGGAGCCATGGGAAGGGTGTGAACAGAGGAGGGATGTGCCAGACTCAGGATTTAACAGGATCCTTCTGTCTACTGTGAGAACAGACTGTGGAGACAAGGGCGGAAGCAGGGAATTTCTGTGAGGTCTAAGAAAGGTCTGTTCTTAATACAGTGCTCCCCCTCAGCCTTACCAATCTGCTGTGATCCTTAGCAATCACTGCCCCCTCCTTGTTTCCTTGCACAGGGAGAAGAGCACTGAAGGGAAACCCTCACAGGAGAATGGAGCTTTGGTGAGTTAGAAACCCAGACACTGCCTACACCTCATACTACCAGAAATACCTGTCTATGTGTTTGTTTTTAACTCCAACCTCTGCCTATTCAATCCTTCATTATTACATCCCTTTCTGTCTCCCCTACCATCAATGACCTCCATCTTCCTGTCCCTAGGTGCCTGGTGGGGAGAATGAGAAAGAAGAGGGTGCAAAGAATGAAGAAGCAGGCAAGTGATCAGGGCCAGGTGGAGAAGGTGTAGGACCCTAGGGACAACACCCAAGCAGAGCTCTTGATCCTTGAGATCTTCCTGTCTGGACAGCAGCCTTTTCCAAGATCATCTCAAAAACAGTGGGCTTAGTGTATGGCCATCTACATTTGGGACACTGAGATTAAAGATTAACAGATATTTTATTGTACTGCAGAACTTCTCAGCCTTTATTTTATAATAGCATGTATATAACTGTGAGGATGGCAGTGTTTATTCAACACACATTTGCTGAGCTCTTACTTGTCCCAGGCACTGTTCTAAGTGCTAGGGACACAACAATGAACCAAACAAACCAAAATCCTTTCTCTGAGGAGCTGACATTTTGGCAGAGAGATGGAAAGAATTTACCATGTAACAAGCACTGTTCTAGGTGCTTTACATACATTTTCTCAATTTATTCTCTCTTTTGATCTTCTGGTTCCAGGTATGGAAGAAGAAGAGGAGGAGGAGGAGGAGGAAGAAGAGGAGGAAGAGGGTGCAGGGCGTGTGGAACTTCTGCAGGAAGTTGTACCCAAGGAGAAGGTGGTGCCCATTCCTGAGGGCAGTGCCTTCTTTTGCCTCAGCCAAACCAACCCGTGAGTGCTGGAGGTGGGGGTGGGGGAGGAAGGGCTGAAGTAGGTGGTGGGCCAAGGAGCAGCCAAAGTTCAACCAGGCATGTTGCAAAGACTGATAAAACAGGCCTGAGCTGCATCCCTTGGGCTCACCCAACCAACTCTGTGGTCCTGGGTTCTAACCATGGCCCATTCCCCACTCGCCAGACTGAGGAAGGCCTGCCACACCCTCATCCACCATCATATCTTTACCAATCTTATCCTGGTATTCATCATCCTCAGCAGTGTGTCCTTGGCTGCTGAAGACCCCATCCGAGCCCACTCCTTCCGCAACCATGTGAGCCTTTGGGTGGGGGAGCACTCCCAGGAATGTCCTAGTGGGCACAAGCCAGGACCAGGGTAGAGAGAAAGAGAAGACTCCTATCTGGGCAGAAAAAGAGTGGCAATAATGGCAGCCTTTACTGTATGTGCAGCACACTTGCAGAAATGCCAGAGAAGAGATCAGTATTCAGCTGAACAGAAAGCTGTGCTCAGAGAGGTTGAACAGGCTAAGTGCACCTGTGTAGAGGCAGAGAAACCCAAATTTGAACACTGGTCTTTCTGATGGCCAAGTGTTTTGCCTCGTAGAGAAGTTCTTGATGATCATGAGGGAGGAAAGGAAGGAGGGAGGGAGGAAGGGACAGCGATGCATAGAGAGGTACACGTGTGTGTGCACATGCATGCACACACACACCTAGAATACCCCTCAGCCATGACTCAGTGATTCCCCCTCTTTCTCATTCCCCAGATTCTGGGGTACTTCGATTATGCTTTCACCTCCATTTTCACTGTGGAGATTCTACTAAAGGTAACTAATGGGCCTCCAATCATACCCCCAGTTGCCCCAACCCACTCCCTACCCACTCCTGCAGCTCACCTCTCCTGTTTCCATCCCCTCCTACCCTTATATCACCAAATCTGGGGACTAGCCTGATGATCTCTTACTCCCAGATGACAGTGTTTGGAGCCTTCCTGCACCGAGGCTCCTTCTGCCGTAGTTGGTTCAATCTGTTGGATCTTCTGGTAGTCAGTGTATCCCTCATCTCTTTTGGCATCCAGTAAGTGACCCTTTGCCCACCCCAATCCTCCAAGATCTGAGGCCAGGTCCAAATCAGGACCTGAGGACTGCTCCCTCCCCAGCTCTAGTGCCATCTCAGTAGTGAAGATTCTGAGAGTACTCCGAGTACTTCGGCCCCTTCGAGCCATCAACCGAGCCAAAGGACTTAAGGTAACCCTCACCCCACACAAACCCACAGGACCCAGGCCCTGCCTGCCCCTAGGGCCAGAATCACTGGTTAGATTAACCATTTGCATTGATGCATGACCACATGAAACCACTCATGCCTCACCACTGGCCATGCGGCCTGACCCATGTTCCTTAACCAATGGCCACATTTTTCTACTCTGACTCCCTGGTGTGTGACCACATATCCTTACGCAGCAAATGCTTATTCTTGGCTGGTGCCCACATGCCCCTGTCCCACATCACTGCCCCTTAACCACATGTTTCTGACCACACATCGCTGACCCACAACCACATGTTTCTGACCCAAGTCCCTGAGCCTCATCCATGCCCAGAGTCCCTACCCCATGGCTTCTGTGGCCTGTGGTATTAGCCATATTTCTGGGTACCTGCAGCACGTGGTGCAGTGTGTGTTCGTGGCCATCCGGACCATCGGGAATATCATGATTGTAACCACACTCCTGCAATTCATGTTTGCCTGCATTGGTGTGCAGCTCTTCAAGGTGGGAAGAAACACTGGAGGGAGGCCCAGGCATGAGTGAAGGTGGGAGTGAAGTGTGCACCTGCTTGACAAATATCCTCCCTACAGGGAAAATTCTACAGTTGCACTGATGAGGCCAAACACACACCCCAAGAATGCAAGTGAGTGGCCAAGACCATGCCCTCGTGGGGCTCAGGACCCTTCCCAAAGGCCACAGAAGTCCCTAAAGGTCACCAAGGCCTTTGAAGCCCCTAAAGCTTCCTCCCAAGAACTTCAGAGATGCCCCAGATTTTATCAAGGCCTCCAAGATTCTCAAAACTCCCCAAGACTCCAAGATACACCATTAGAACTCTCCCGATAATGGCAAAGGCCTCAGATCTCAGCAGACCCTAAGAGCTCCCCCAATACCATCTCCAAAACCCTCTCCACATTCCCCAGAGTTACCTACATTCCACTCTGGACCTCCTAGCCATCCCCAAACACCACCTCCCCCCGCTGCCATGCACCACCCAATCCTCCACTTCCATCTTGTGACTCCTGTGGAAGGTAGTGCTTACAAGCATGAGCTTTGAAGTCAAACATTCTTGGTTCAAATCCATACCATAAGACTTCTTAACCATGTAATTTCTTACATTTCTTAATCTTGCTGAGCCCGATTTTCCACAACTAAAGAATGGGGATTTTTAAAATGCAACTCTCCCAAGATTTTTTTATGAGAAGTAAATGAATTACTACACAGAGAGTGTGCTACAATGTAAAGTTATTATGTATAAAGCCTGGTGCTATGCCTGGCATAGAGTTAATGCTGATCAAGTTGGCTACTATTCGTATTACTTTTTTCTGGGTAGTGATGATAATGGTAATGAGAGCTAACATACAAGAATGGGAAAAAGTAGGTTTACAGTTGTAACACAAATGAGTAATACAATAATTAATAAATAATAATACAAGAATAAACTCTGTGTTTCATGTACTCACATCTGCAAACCTATTTTTGCCCACCCCTGTATGTGGTGCCAACTATGTGCCACACATTATTTTCATTAATTGGCCTAACTAATCCTTGTAACAAGCCAGGAAATACATTATTATTAGCCCTATTTCATGGATGGGGAAAACTGAAGCAGAGAGGTTAAATGCTTAAGGTCACTCAACCAGTAAATGGAGGGGCAGGATTTGAACCCAGGCTATTCAGCTCTACCACTATGCCCTGCTGCCTCTGTGCCAGGAGGTCCCAGTCCCCATTCCACAGCTCCCCACCCCTCCTCACCCACCCAGACTGTCTGCAACATCCACAGGGGCTCCTTCCTGATCTATCCTGATGGAGATGTGTCACGGCCCCTGGTCCGGGAGCGGCTCTGGGTCAACAGCGATTTCAACTTTGACAATGTCCTTTCAGCCATGATGGCTCTGTTCACTGTCTCCACCTTCGAAGGCTGGCCTGCGTGAGGGACAGGGCCCCAGGATGGGCAGGGAACAGGGAAGAAGTATATAGAGGACTGGCTTAGAATCTGCTGAGGATGGGTGGGAGGGTATCTTCACATGTGATAAAGTCTCCCTTGAGACTGGATAGGGTTTTCTGGGGACTGGTGGGCATGTCAGAAGACTGTATGTGGGTCTTCCAGTAGCTGGCTGGGGTGCTTTGGGGACCTGGGTGGGTGGGGTCTCCAGGAACTGGGTAGAGATCTCTGAGGGACTAGGTGGAAGTCTAGAGAGTACTGAGTAAGATTTAGGTGGGGGCAGATAAAGTCAATGCCTGGGGAGACTGGTTGGGGGGAGGGGTCCCAAAGGAGATGGATTGGGGGATTCAGGAGTTTCCAGAGAACTGCACAAGTCTTTGGGATAGTAGTTGGAGATTTCTGGGGGTATGGGGAAGGAAATTCAAGTTGATAGGACAGGAGATTTAGAGATCTTTGAGGGGCTGATGTGGGAGTTCTGAGAAACCGCCTGGGGATCTCTAAGTGGATGGAGAAAGGGGCTTGTGGACCTGTGGGAGTGTAAGGGATCTGGGGGTGCTTGAGGGCCTGGTAGAGGTCTCTTGGGGCATGTGTGGAAGTGCTAAGTGATTAGGTCAAGGGATTTAGGGGTCTTTGGGGTGCCAAACAGGAGATTGTGGGATGTCTATAATAAGCAGTCTGGGGAAGATCTCAGGGGCCTGGGATATCCTCTCACCTGCCTCCACTGGATCCCCAGGCTTTTATACAAGGCCATAGATGCACATGCAGAAGACCAGGGCCCCATCTATAATTACCATGTGGAAATCTCAGTGTTCTTCATTGTCTATATCATCATCATCGCATTCTTCATGATGAACATCTTTGTGGGCTTTGTCATCATTACCTTCCGTGCCCAGGGTGAGCAGGAATACCAAAACTGTGAGCTGGACAAGAACCAGGTGATTTTTGACCCCTAATCCATAACCACCAATCTCCCACATATACCTTCTTGCCTTGGGACCCCACTGCTCACTCATGCCCTCTATACCCATATGCAGCGCCAGTGTGTGGAGTACTCCCTCAAGGCCCAGCCACTCCGCCGCTACATCCCCAAGAACCCACATCAGTATCGTGTGTGGGCCACTGTGAACTCTGCTACCTTCGAGTACCTCATGTTCCTGCTCATCCTGCTCAACACAGTTGCACTAGCCATGCAGGTCTGAGCTCCCCACCCTGACCCCTGCCAGACATTCTATTCTATCCACACAATCCCATGATGACCATTAGAAATGCTTTAGGCTGCAAGTAACAAACTCCCCACTGACAGAGATGCTATAAAGATATTTGCCACATTTCTTCAAATTTAAGACCAATAATTGTAAGTTGCATCCTGACTTCAGAAATCTAAGAATGTGAAAAAGAAATGGCAGATGGCAATTGTAAATTGCCATTGATTGTGATGTGCACCCCAATTTCAAAGATTCTTAAATGTGAAAAGATGTGTATCCTAGAGTCAATGAAATATGGTACTTAACATAACATGAAGTGTAGAGGTAGACTGTTTGCCCATTGGTCATCAAAGACCCAGGCTCTATCTTTCTGCTCCACCATTCTTAGTGAATTGGCTTTCATTCTCATGATTGTTGCCTCATAGTCACAAGGGCTGCCACAGCTCCAGGTATCAACACTACATTCAGAGCATAAAAAAGAGGGAAGGTTGCACCACAGGATCTTCTTCATTTGAGCCTCTTATTGAAAAGCAAAAATATTTTTCAGAGAAGCTGCCCAACCAACAACAGACTTATGTTTCTGTCTCAATAATAACTAGCTGCAAAGGAAGCTAAAAAATCAAGAGCTGGGCTTTCCATTTTTTTAAAAAAAAATGAAATTTTACCATTTGCTACAATACAGATGAACCTAAAGGGTACTATGCTAAGTGAAATAAGTCAGACAGAGAAAAACAAATACCATATGATTTTACTTATATGTGGAATCTAAAGAACAGAATAAGCAAATAAACAAAACAGAAACAGACCCATAGATACAGAGAACAAACTGATTGTTGCAAGACATCGAGGGAGTTGGGGGCTAGGAACAAATTGGTAGTTACAAAATAGTCACGGGGATGTAAAGTACAGCATAGGGAATAAAACCAGTAGTATTATAATAAATATGCATGGTGTCCGGTGAGTACTAGACTTATCAGGGGGAATCACTGTGTAAATTATATAAATGTCTAACCATTATACTATATACCTAAAACTAATATAAAATAATATTGAATGTCAATGTAATTGACAAATTAAAAAAAGTTGATCTCCCCAATATCCATAATGGGAAGCAGATAATGTGAGGGATTTGACCAACCCATAGTGCCACCACATCCCCAGACTGTTCTTCCAGAGATGGGGGGGGGGATCTCTGCTTCAGGCTCTGCCCCCACACCTAATTTTCTCCTCCAGCACTATGAGCAGACTGCTCCCTTCAACTATGCCATGGACATCCTCAACATGTTCTTCACTGGCCTTTTTACTGTTGAAATGGTGCTCAAAATCATCGCCTTCAAACCCAAGGTGCTCCCCAGCCCTAGACTTACCTGCAGTGGATGAATTCCTTGGGGTCAAACTCCTTGCAGAGCTCTTGTGGGGCGGGGGCTGCAACCATGGAATCATGAGACTAGAGAATGAGAGGGATCCAGATGCAGGTCCATCATGTGGTTCAAGCTGGGCCTTGTCTCCCCAATCCCCCCCACACTACTGGCCCCCTACCCTAGCTTCCTAGATCTGAGAAGACAGGACTCTACTTTCCTCCTGCCTACAGCATTACTTTGCTGATGCCTGGAACACATTTGATGCTCTTATTGTGGTGGGCAGCATAGTGGACATTGCCGTCACTGAAGTCAATGTGAGTACTGGCCTCTCCACTAACCTACTCTCCTCCTACTAAGCTTTCCCCACCTCAACCCCAGGGTTTTCTTTCAAATGTGCAGGTGACTCACACTCCCCTTTACCTCACTCATGGAGACTCAGTGCTCCTCATGCTAGCTCTATCCTTCTAAGTCCCTGTTGAGTTCAGCCAAAGTTCCCCTCTACCAGCTCCCTAATTCTATTTGCAACCTATCCTCTGGCTCCACCATCACCTAAAATGACTCTGTTATTTCTATGATTGCCTTCATTGCTGCTACATCACCCTCCATTGGCTCCGTCGGCTCCGTCGGCTCCATCATCTCCACCAATTCCTGCTTTGGCTCCATCATCTCTTGTGATTCCTTCATTGGCTCCATTTCCTCCGTCATCTCCAACACTGGGTCTTTCACGTCTCTGTCATTACCATGGACTGCACCATTGGCTCCATAATCTCCTCCATTGGGTATTACATGGTTCTCTAACCTCTACTGACAATGCTGCTGGCTCCATATCTCCATCACTGGCTTCTCCATTGGATTCCCCATGGATTCTCTCATCTCCATCATCTGTATAAAACAACTGATTCCATAATTTCCTCCATTGGTTCCAATATCTTTACTCTGTAATCTCCTGTACCCTCTCCTCTCCTTCCACCCTCATTACCAACTTTTCCCACAACTATCTTGATCCACTACCACATAACCTTCCCCATCATCTCTTACATAATCACTGTACCATTCATTATCCCCTATAACTGTTCATCATTCTCCCCTTGTTCATTTGGGCCTGTGATTACATCATCTCTCTCACCTCTATCTTGGCCATATCTCCCTCCAGAATGGTGGTCATCTTGGTGAGGTAGCCCCCCCCATTACTCAACAGGGATTTCTGGTTCTTTCCACATGCACCCTTCCTTCCTTTTTTATTAAAGGAAGCATTTCTATGCTTCCTTTAGAAATGCTCCCTGACCACCCTGGAGCCTGACTTCTGATGGATTTAGGGGCTGGGAGGGCCAAAGCATGAGGCAGGGTGACTGGGGCAAATGTGGGCTGAGTATACACATCACACCCCCAACTCCAGAGCTCTGAGGACAGTTCCCGCATTTCCATCACCTTCTTTCGCCTCTTCCGAGTCATGCGGCTGGTCAAGCTTCTCAGCAAGGGTGAAGGGATCCGCACATTGCTCTGGACATTCATCAAGTCCTTCCAGGTAGCCACCCCATCCCTTTGACCACCACTTGCTCCTAGCTCACACCTCTTAGCCTGCCACTTACCAGCCCCAGAACTATATCTTCTAGTGTGCCACACCTGCCTACAACTTAGCATTTCCAGTTTTCTGTTTTCCAGGCTCTCAATTCCCAACATGTCTTGGCCTCACTGACCTTTTTCTATTGTATTTAATACTGTATCCACATTTGGGATATACTGGTAGTCATGACATAGGCTCTTGGGGGATGGACCACATTTCTCAGTAGGTCCAGGCTTGAGGGAGCAGGTAATTCTGGGAATTACAGTTCTCTGACCAGACCTGACTATTTATCCTCCTCTCCATCCCCATAGGCCTTGCCCTATGTTGCTCTTCTCATTGCAATGATATTCTTCATTTATGCAGTCATTGGAATGCAGGTGAGTGGGGACCCTAAGGAGCATCCCTCAGGCACTTCTCTGCTGAGGGGAGACAGGTAGGAATAGCCTAAAAGTAGGGTTGGTGGGTGGGAAGACAAACTGACATATTGGATGACCCTGAGTCAGTTCACATATCTGTGAAATGAGATGAGCAGTGACTGCTTATCGGGGTTGTGAGGATCCTTTGGGCATTAGGGGTTGCAAAATGGGTGCCAACCTGTAAGGGGCAGGAATTCACCCCTCTGACATAGCCCCTGTGTGCCCACAGATGTTTGGCAAGGTAGCTCTTCAGGATGGCACACAGATCAACCGAAACAACAACTTTCAGACTTTTCCACAGGCTGTGCTGCTTCTATTCAGGTGACATCTGCCCCTCTCCCACCACGTCAGTCCCCAGTATTCTCTTGTGGGCCCCAGCCTGCCTTAGCTGTAGAAATAAAAGGACAGCATGTGGTTCCATATTGCCTGGGCCCTTTCCTGGCTATGATGTGAATCTTTTAGAATAGTCTAACCTCAGCCATCCTTTTTCTGCCTGTAAGACGTATCCCCTTCTTAAGCCTCAGTGCCCCATCTGTAAAATGTGAACATGGCAGTCATTAATATGGCATGCCAGCTTTTTAAATGTCAAAATGCTATTTGTGCCAGATATAGCCCCTGGCAGGAAGTGGGTCATCTCCTAACCTCTCCAGTTCCCATAATGCTACTTGCCATGACTTCATACCCTCCCCTACAGGATGACACCCTTATGTGATCCCCAGGTGTGCCACTGGTGAGGCATGGCAGGAGATAATGCTTGCCACTCTTCCCGGGAATCGATGTGACCCTGAGTCTGACTTCGGCCCTGGCGAGGAGTTTACCTGTGGTAGCAATTTTGCCATCGCCTATTTTATTAGCTTCTTCATGCTCTGTGCCTTCCTGGTAAGGACCATTTTCCCATAACCACCCCCAGTGCCATAAGTGCTGGCCCTGACATGTCTGGGGATGTCAAATGAGGTGGGGAGCCCAAATCTTCAGAGTAGGTGAAAAGGCTGGCCTGTCAACAAGGTCAATTCAGGAATTCATGACCCAGCAAACATATAAGATTACCTCAGCCTCCCACCAACCCTCCACACCCTGCTCTGCCCTTCACCTAACCTCCCTGCTCACTGGCCCACAGATTATAAATCTCTTTGTGGCTGTGATCATGGACAACTTTGATTATTTAACCAGAGATTGGTCCATCCTGGGCCCCCATCACCTCGATGAATTCAAGAGGATCTGGTCTGAATATGACCCTGGGGCCAAGTATGCCCTCTAACCCCATACCTCTTATCCCAGGGGACAGTGCACTGCCCCACACAGTCTCCCAGCCCCAGAACCTCTGGCCTACTCCTCCCATCACCCACCCAGTCAGTAGATGCTCCAAGGTACCCACTGCCCATGTCCTCTGCCTTCCCCTCCCCAATGACTGCCTTTCAATTCTGCCCTGGCAGGCCCTGGGGTGTTGGTGGGGAGAGGTAGCAATGAGCTGGTGGGTCCTTGAGAAAGGGCTAGAGGAGCTATCTCCAATCCAGTGGTGCCTCCCACCCACTCCACCTGCCCAAGGGGCCGCATCAAGCACCTGGACGTGGTTGCCCTGCTGAGACGCATCCAGCCACCGCTGGGATTTGGGAAGCTATGCCCACATCGAGTGGCCTGCAAGGTCTGTGCACCTGCCCATTCCCACCTTGTCTCTCAAACAGCTGTCCACCATCTGGCAGGGATGGGCAGAGACTTTGCCTTAGATGAGGAGAAGGTGGTCGGTTGCATTATCAAAGGTTCTGCACCCGGGCATTCATGCCTGCATCTCGGGCATATGCCCAAAGTGGGTTTCATGTCCCTGATATATACAGAGACTTGTGGCGATGAACATGCCCCTCAACTCAGATGGAACGGTGACATTCAATGCCACACTCTTTGCCCTGGTTCGGACATCCTTGAAGATCAAGACAGAAGGTGGGGGACAGGCAGGAGTGGGAGGGTCCCTGGGGAGGCTGCAGGGAGCAGGGAGCAAACGGGAGTGAATGATGGGCCCCACTCCTAGCTCTAAAATTAAAAATTGGTGACTTTGGCTTCTCCAGACCCATTTCCTCACCTGTCCAATAGGGGCAATGGGTGACTGTGGTAGAAGCTTGTGAAGCCCCTTCAACAGTGAAGGAGTGGTTGTGAAGGGCTCTTCCTATTGGCTTATGCCCGGTGCAGGGAACCTGGAGCAAGCCAATCAGGAGCTGCGGATTGTCATCAAAAAGATCTGGAAGCGAGTAAAGCCAAAGCTACTAGATGAAGTCATCCCCCCTGCTGACGGTGAGCCATCCCCACACCAATCCTTGAGCTGGCGTCTGAATATTAGATCATTGCTCATCAACACAAAGCCAGAACTGGCTGGGGTGGGGGCGGTAAAGGGGAGTCCATGCTGTGGGTAGAATGGGGGGATCAGTGAACCCCTAAGTGACTTTGCTTCCTCTCCCTTGCCCCCAGAAGAAGACGTCACTGTGGGCAAATTCTATGCCACATTTCTGATCCAGGACTATTTCCGAAAATTCCGGCGGAGGAAAGAAAAGGGGCTACTAGGGGCCGAGCTACCCCCAAGCACCTCCTCTGCCCTTCAGGTTTTCAGAGCGGAGTCTCGGTGGGTGGGGGTATAGGGAGCACTGTGGCAGAGGCTACCTGCCCTCTTGGTCTCATGGAGCCCATGTCACAGATGAAGAAACTGAGACCCCAAGACCCACAGAGGGTCAGGGGTAGCTGAGGGGCTCCTTTCTCCACCCCACACTCCTGCATGGGAAGCGGGCTCAATAAAGGGGGAGTTTAGACCCTGAGCTGCCCTGCTTCCCTATTTTTCCACTCACAGGCTGGTCTGAGGAGCCTACAGGGCTTGGGTCCTGAGATCCGGCAAGCCCTCACCTGTGACACAGATGAGGAAGAGGAGGAAGATGAGAAGGACCCAGAAACAAACCCAGTGAGGACAACAACTTTCCACTTCCCCAGGATTGTAAAGTACTCCCTCAGTCCCCTGAGTGTCTTTGACACTGCTGCTAAGGAGAAGCACTTCCCCTCAACCCCGCAATAGACAACTGTTTATTTGGTACCTACCACCCACTCAGTATCAGAGAGCAAGACCCAGATTCAGCCCAGTCCCTGGGAAGTTCATTGGAGATACACTATATGACCAAGTGACTTAGATATAACATGGATGTAACACTCAGTCCTGTGACTGCCACAGGCTCCGATGGACTCCCAGCCACCATCTCGTAGGAGCTCTGTGATTTCTGTGTCTCTGCCTACTGGGGACAAACTTCCACATTCACTCTCCCTTGGACTCAGTGATGATGATGGGGGCACTCCCAACTCCAGACAGTCCAGTGTGCCCCAGGCTGGATCTCATGCCCGGAGGTATGGTCAGGAGTCTGAGGGAATATTGTGAGGGAAGACATATATAGGGACTAGCCACTATATAGAAATAACTTCAGGGGGCATAAGAGTGAAGACTTCTAGTGAAATTTGGGAAGACAGGATGGATTCAAGGGATCATATGGGAATAAAGGGTAATAAGAGATTCCTGTGAGAAAGGCAATGCAAAGGTTTAATACAAAAAGCATATCATGTGGAACTAAACGGGTTTAGGTTCAAATCCTGAATCTGTCATTTGCTAAGTGACCTTGGGTTAGTCACTTAGTTTTCATGGTCCTCAATTTCCTCACCTGTGAAAGGAGGATAATAATAGCACCTTGCCCTGGCTGATGTGGCTCAGTGGACTGAGTGCTGGCCTATGGACCCAAAGGTTACTGGTTCAGGACATATGCCTGGGTTGAGGGCCAGGTCCCCAGCCAGGGGTGTGCGAGAGGCAATCAGTCAATGTTTCTCTCACACATCAATGTTTCTCTCCTGTTCTTTTTCCCTCCTCCTTCTGTAAAAATAAATAAATAAAATATTTTTTTAAAATAATAGCACCTTATCATATGGGAATAATGGAAGTATAGAATGAGATCACACCTGACTTTTACACTCCAACACACCCCCATTTCTAATATTGAAGTGGTCTCTCTAGCAGACCAACTTTGATTTTTTTTAAAACATTGAGTCTTTCCAATGAGAAAAACATCCCTTAAAAGAAACCCCATGTTCACTTTAAAATTTTATGTCACGCAAATTTTCCCCCAATTAAAAAAAAAATTAGAAGTGTGGTATTTCTGTAAGGGAGGGGGCATAGCACGAGAGGGAACCAGGGACCCAGAACCACACATTTGGGAATCTGTCTGCCTAACTTGCCTCTCTTTCCCCAGGCGAAGTTCTGAGGCTCTCATTTTCACCATTCCGGAAGAAGGAAGTTTTCAGCCCAAAGGATCTGAAGGGCAGGAGAAACAGTATGAAGAAGAGGAAGTCCCGGGCCAGTACTCTAACCATGACAAGTAGGATAAACCCATGTGTGGGAGGGCAGGATTGATGGCACCCCATCGCCCCTTTCCAGGTCTGAGCTCACCCTCAGACCTCCCTCCTTCCTATATAGGCTCTCCTACTTAGATGAACAGGCTGGGACTCCCCCGCGCCCAATCCTTTTGCCATCTCACAGACCCCAGAGATACATGGATGGGCACCATGCTCCACGCCGCCGTCTGCTACCCCCAACACCTGCAGGTGAGAGCATGCGTGGATCCTAGGGGACCCCAAAGCCCAGAAGGGCAGAGAGCTTGGGATGCACTGACATTCTTCTTTGCCCCTGGGCATCCCCTACACCCCCACTCGCAGGTCAAAAGCCCTCCTTCACCATCCAGTGTCTGCGTCATCAGGGAAGTTGTGAAGATTTACCCATCCCAGGCACCTATCATCGTGGGCGCAACTCGGGGCCCAGCAGGGCACAGGTGAGGTGGGGTGGGGGCAACACAGTTTGAATTTATCAGTCCCACTGCATGACAAGCCCTTCTGAAGAACAAGACACATATGAATTCACATATCACTGTACATATGAGGTAAGTACTGTTATTAGTCCCAGTTTACAGATAAGGAAACAGAAGTCCAGAGAGGCTTACCCAAGATCACACAGCTAGTAAGTGGCAGAGCTGAGATTTTAAACCCAGATCTTCTATGCTCATAAATAAACTCAAATTTAGTTTATATACATTCATTTTGACTCCAGTTGTGTTTGGGGGGGTAAGAGGTAAGCACAGAAATAAGTCTTATATCCTCATACCCCAGCCATCAATTACTGTCGCTATGATGTTTATTTTGGTCCAGGGTTCCTGGGCAACCCCTCCTCAGCGGGGTCGGCTCCTGTATGCCCCACTGTTATTGGTGGAAGAGGGTGCAGCAAGGGAGGGATATCTCAGCAAATCCAGCGGGCCACTTTGCACCTTCACCTGTCTGCATGTGCCTGGAACCCACTCAGACCCCAGCCATGGCAAGAGGGGCAGTGCTGACAGCCTGGTGGAAGCTGTGAGTCCAGAAAAGACATGGGCAAGAGGGATGGGTGAGAAGAAGAGGAGGGGGGAGCTTGGGAA
>PVKM010005726.1:32261-46949 GCA_004027735.1 Carollia perspicillata
GTTCTCTCTGTGCTGTGCACGTAGCTCTCCCTTTGCTCTGCAACTTGTACTCAGCATGACCTGTGTGCCACTGTCCCCTAGACTTCCCTGCACATCCCTATGGGTACATCATTTATCTACACTGATCTCTGTGCATGCTGCTTCGACTCCATGCTGTACCCTCTGTCAAGTTTGATCCTATCTGTGCCCCCAGGTGCTCATCTCCGAGGGCCTGGGCCTCTTTGCCCAAGACCCACGTTTTGTGGCCCTGGCCAAGCAAGAGATTGCGGATGCATGTCACCTGACACTGGACGAGATGGACAGTGCTGCCAGTGACCTGCTAGCACAGGGAACCAGCTCACTTTATAGTGATGAGGAGTCCATCCTCTCCCGCTTTGATGAAGAGGACCTAGGAGATGAGATGGCCTGTGTCCATGCTCTCTGAACTCATACCCCTACCCTACTACTCAATAAACTTCCTGCCCTCTCCTACCTAGAAGGAGATAGGCATGGACCACACACTTGGATTTTGATGTCTTTGTGCTCTAGGCCTAAGGCTGCCCGGCAGCCCCCATCAAGCCATCCCCACTTCAGCACCGAGTCACTGCCCACACATGGGTATTTCCGGAAACCAGGACAGCTAGGTCTGATTATTCAGCGTCAGTGACGGAGGGAGGAGGAGGAGGAAGAGACAGTAGCCAAAAAAAAGCTGGAGACAGAGTGGAGGTGGTGGGGTAGGGGGACAGCCCTAGACAGAGATGAAGAAAAGACAAGAGAGGGGGCTTGGGTAAGGAATGCAGTAAAGTCAGAGATCCCACAACAGGTCAGTCAGGTCAGACTGAGGAAGGACACACAGATGAAAAAGAAAAGATAAACCATAGGAGAGTTCTGCTAGTAGAAAAGCCTGGAGATTAGAACTGGTCTGGTAGGTGATGTGTCAGGCAGAAGGGTCCTCTGATGGCACTGAGAATTTCAGGAGGGCTAAACTGTGATCATCCTTTCTCCAACTTCCCACATTCTGCCTGAGAAAAAGAAAATTTAAATCCATTGGCAAAAGATATGGGTGACAGCAAAGGATGGGGCTCCCAATCTGGGGGAACCCTCTTAGGGCCCATTTAGCTTTTCTGAGACCAGCAAAGAGTAACCCACTCTCCTCCCACACAGATCTCAGGCCTTCTTTTTCTGCTTCTTGTCCTACCTTTAGTCACTGCCCAACATTTGGGATCTCATTCATTCAGTGACTGTTTACCCAGCATTTACTTTGTGCCAGGCACTGTTCTGAGTTTCCCTCAGAGCAAACTGAGCTGGCTTAGACATATGACATGACTTGTCCAAAGTGGTAGTCAGCCCCTCTCAAAGGAACTGAAGGCAGTGCTGAGAGTAGCATGAGGTGGGGCCACCTCTGGGAAGGGTGTGACCTAGGATCTCCCCCCAGTTCTCAGAGCAGGGGTTTCTCATTTGTATAATTTTTGTCAATTGAGCCAGTACTGAAATTTGAGGAAAGTCAGAACTGGAGACTGGGACTCAGAATACGGAGTTGCACTAGGCCCTGAAACAAAGGCTTAGAGTGGTTGGGCTGGTATAGTGTGGGAACAGCAAGTCATGGTCAGGATGTACAGAGTGAAAGAAGACTGTTACAGGATGAGGTGGGAGAGGCTATCTGAGGCCAGATAATGCAGAGCCTTTCAATGCCAGGCCCCAAACCCTGGGACTTTTCCTAAAAGCAGTGGGGAGCCATGGGAAGGATTTGAGAAAGGTAGTGACATAGTTAACTTTGTAGTTTAAATAGATGCTCTGTTTGCTGTGCTGAGACAGAAGGGAAGGGAAAGAGACTGGAGATGCTAAAATTAGCAGGAACAATGGTCGCCTTAGCCAGGGGAGGTGGCAGAGGAGATGGTGAGGAGTGAGTGGATTCCAGAGATGTGTAGGAGGTAAAATGAACCATTTATTTGGCCATGCACTAAATGCATTACAGTGATTATCTTGTGTAATCAGTGCAACAACCTTATAAGTAGTGTTTTAAACCATCTTACATGTCCAAAGTCATACAGAATGAATATTAGGGGTGACCTTTAAATTCAAGCAATTGAATGTCAAGATCTATGCTCATCCCCCAATAATACAATAACTGAGAAGAATCTATTACGTATTTGTGTGAATTTGAGTGTGTGTTTTTTAAAAATAGGTATACATTCAGGTGATTCACAATTCAAAAGGTATAAAGGAATATACAACGAAAAGTTTCCCTCCCTTCTGGAGGCAACCAGTGTTACCAGATAGCTTCTATGCATGTATAAGATGTGCTATACTGATAAGTAAGTGGCTAAGAGTAACAGATGCTGGAGCCAGACTTCCTGGACTCAAGTCTTAGTTTCACCAGTTACCAACTGTGTGACCTTGGAAAATTCTTTCACTTCTCCGCATCTTAGTTTCTTAACCTGTAAAACAAAAATAGTAGTAGCATCTTTCTCATAGGGTTGCTATGAGGATTTAATGAGTGATATGAGTGAAGCTCTCAAAACAGTGCTTGACATAAAATAGCCACAATTTAAGATGTTATTGTTTCTATAATTATGATATAACCCTCCCTTCTCTTTGTACCCAATCCTCATAGTTTGGCATCTTGCATGTCTTAACTAAATATCTTGGTGATCATTCTGTATTTCCATACTATTAATGACAGTTGCATACCCCATTTTGTATCGGTGTATCAGAGTTTATTGAAACAGGTCACCAGTAATGAGCACTTAGGGAGTGTCCACTCTTTCTTATTAGAAACAGTGCTGCAGTGTATCATTTTAACATATACATCTTTTAGCACATGTGTGAATCCACCTGTAAGATAAATTCCTATAAGTGTAAATGGTGAGCCAAACACTAAATGGATTTGTAACTTTGCTAGATTTTCCCAAATTGCCCTCTACAGAGGTTATACCAATTTAACTTCCACAGGCAACTTATGAGAATGTCTGTTTCTGGGCAACTGGCCAATATTGAGCATTAACAAACTTTTTCATATTCACCATATTCAAAGATGAGAAACAGCATTTTAGTAGTTTTTGTAGCCATTTCTTTTAGCATGAGTGAGTGAATGTGAGCATCTTAAATTCCAGCTGTAATTGTGCATCGGATGTTATTGTATGACCATCACCATTGACTTTGGTGGGCCTAGTTTTAGTGGCATGCAGGAGGCATAGTCCAATTAAGAGCGGGCTGAGAAATAAGCAGGATGTAAAGTGTAGAGTTAAAGTAGGCAAGAATTTGACCTAAGAGAAAGAGAGAAATAGGGAAGATGGTTGGAAGTGGGAGGGATTTTAAGATGTGCTTAAAGTACAGATGAGAAGAAACCCTCAAGATCTTGAACTATGTTTAAATTGCAAGGATTTAGGGCACTGCCGATTACTAGCTGGGAGACCTTATGCAAGTCACTTAACCTCTCTGGGGCTTGTTTTCCTCATCTGCAAAAATGGAGCTAATAGTCCCTCCCCCATAGGGCTGTTGTAAAGGTTAAATGAGTGGATACATTCAACAAACTCAGTAAAGGGCCTGGCAAAATGTCATATTGTAGAACTGAACTGTCCTCCTCTCCCCAGACTTCCACCTGTGTTTTCAGATAGATAGATCTTCCTTGAACGTTCTCAGGGTTCCAGTTTCGGGGCTGGAATGGCCGCCAGTGACTTAGACACAACCACCGTGCGCAGGCGCGAGTGGCCAATGGGGTGGGGGCGCAAAGGGAGGAGCTGAGGCTGTCTCGGCTGTTCTGACGATCGCACCCCTCCCTCCGCCGCTGCACTCGCCCTTGCAAGCAGGCTCCTCCCGCCCCCCGCATTGCTGATGCTGCTGCTGGCCGACATGGACGTGGTGAATCAGGTACGCGATCCAGCACCGCGGACAGAGCCCGAGGCTGCCGGGCCTCCCCGCCCGGGCCACAGCTGATCCGCTGACACAGAGGTGGTGACCAGGGTCCTGGCCACGGACATCCGGCCCCCCACGCTGGGCCGGGGGTCTGTGGCAGACGAGGGGAGGAAGAGGGAGGTGAAAAAGGAGTGCGCCCTTTGCCGCAGCGAGGGCTGTCCTCACTGCCGCAGCGGGGGCTGCCACAAGCCCGGTCCTTTTACAGGCCTCTGGGAAGGGAGGAAGAGTGAGTCTTGGGGCTAGGGTACAGACAAGGGGGAGAAAGGGGAGAGTGGAAGGACGATAGGGGTGCTGAGGATGAGCCAGGAAATAGAGCAACAGAAGGTGTGAGGGCGGGGGATGGGAGGAGGGCTGACAGCTGCCCCTCCCAAACAGAGACGGTACCCTGGTAGAGAACCACTTCTTCCCCCAGAGCAGACCAAGGGGGTCGATCTGGTTTTGCCTCTCCAAAACCCCTAGTCTCCCCTCCCCCAGCACATATCCAGTAAAGCCATGTCCCAGACTTCCCCACCTTAATTAGCCAAGACCCTCTGCCATCTCACTCTTCTTCAACGCATTAGAACCTCACCCTTCCCTAACAAGTACCAACCCCTCCCTATCCTCATCACCTCAGACCACCCTCTATCACCACCATGTGACTCACCTTTACCGCTGCAAACCCTTCTCCCATCCTAATGAACCCTGACTCCTTCTTCACTCATTCTACTGGATCCCTTTCTCCATCTGACCCACCTTTACCATTTCAGACCTTCTCTCATTCCCTAACCCATCCTGACTTAACCCCATCTTCCTCGCCCCGACCCTCTCTGCCAGTTACCTCACCATCTCTCCAGACCTCCCCACCAGTTCTGAACCCCCAGGGTCTTCTCTCAGGGAAGCTATACCCACACTTGCCCAAAGTGTCACTTTCTCCTTCTCACCCCCTCTCCAAATGAATGTCCTCACTCCTTCCTGGAGGTCACATGCCCTATTATTCCCAGGGGTCATCATCTGATGGCGCCCCTCACCTCCCTCTCCATCCTCAACAACCCCATCCCCTCCCCACCGTTTCTCTCCTCAGCTGGTGGCTGGGGGTCAGTTCCGGGTGGTCAAGGAGCCCCTCGGCTTTTTGAAGGTGCTGCAATGGGTGAGTGTGGTCTGGGCCATGGGGAGAGAGGAAGGTAGGTAGTGGGATCCGGAAGAACAGGGGTGGAGTTGGGATGAGAAGCAAGCAATAGATGAGTAGAGTGGTGGTAGAAGGGGGTGGTGGGATTATACGCCAGGGTGAAGTCCCAGGGGCTTGGTTGGGGCCAGAGAATGGATGGGCTGTGAAGTGACGTCACATTAGGCCAAGGGTACCCCCGTCGTGAAGTGGAAGATTGTGACGTCCTACCTCTTCTCCCGAGGTGAGAGAGAGGAAGGGGAGGTGGAGCTTGCAGCTGGTTACTGCAGGAGAGATGCAAAGCCAAGAGAAAACCCGAGACAGTGAAAAAGAGAGAGAGAATGTGAGACAGTGAATGATGAAGATAGGAGACAGAAATACCGAGAAAAAGAGGAATACAGAGATATGACAGAGAGGAGACAAACAGAAAGAGACAAAGAAAAGGTAGTCAGACACAGATGCACAGAGAACAGAGATGCAAAGAGAGATAAATACAAGAAGAGAGGCAGAAAATGAAAAGGGGATGGGGAGAGAAAGAGACAGAAAAAGAGACATCCAGAGAAAGGAGAAAAAGAGAAACTGATACACGGAGAAAGGGCAGTACAAGGGAGACAGAGAGAGCACCATACAGAGACCAAGTGAGAGACAGCAGGAAGATAGAGACAGACAGACTGAGAGACAGAGACATAGAGAGACATACATTCACACAGCAAGAGGGAAAAAAAGAGAGAAAGAGACACTAGAGAGGCAGAGGCAGAGAAACAGATACAGAAGACAAAAAGACATCTGAGAAAGACAAAGACACATAAAGAAACAGAGAGATACCAAGAAAAATAGAGACACAGAGAAAAAGAGACAGATGGAAATACAGAGACATAGAAATAGAGAGACTGAGACAGAAGAGAGAGAAGAAGGGGGTCAGAGCATTGAGAGGTACAGACAGTAGCACTAGGAGAAAGACAGGAAGAGATAGCCACACCCCTGTAATCAGCTTGTCCTTGGGCAGGATGAGCCCTGATTAGGGGGTGGGGGTGGGGACCAGTCCATCTGCTGCTCCCTGTGCTGGGTCCTGATCTGTCCAGAGGAGGGCACCCCCACCCCACATGCACACAGGCTCAACGCCATCCCCATTCCTGCTGCCCAAGGTCTTTGCCATCTTCGCCTTTGCCACATGCGGCAGTTACAGTGGGGAGCTTCAGCTGAGCGTGGATTGTGCCAACAAGACCCACAGTCTCCTCAACATCGAGGTTGAATTCGAGTACCCCTTCAGGTGTGCCCTCACCCTAGCCCATCCTTGGTACCCTGACAGACCTGGGAGAGGAAGGGGTGGGGTAGGGCTGGACAACACCTCCTCCTTCGTGGCTCCTGTCCAGCCCCTACTCCAGGAGACCACACCAATTCAGGTCACTGCACATGCACTGAGCACCTATCTTGTGCCTGGCACTACTCTGGATATCTAGGACATGTAGTGAGCAAGGCAAGCATAGGCTTCTCGACCTATGGAGTAATCTTCTCTCTGTCCTACTGCTTCACTAATAAACTTTCACTTAAAAAAAGTCAAGCATAGGTTCTTGCCCTCCAGCTATGTTCTAGTGGAGGGGAGAGGCAGGAGACAGGCAATAAACAAAGTTCAAAAGTAAAAGTACATATAGCCTTAACGTAGTAGGTTCTCAACGAATGTTAGCCAATATCATTATTTAATTCTCATTCATTCATTCCATACACATTTTTTTGAGAAGCTGTTGTACTGCTCAAAGTGCTAGTGAACAAAACAGACCAAGCTCCCTACCCTCACGGAGCCAACATTATAACAATTAATTAATAAAGAGGATAATTGCAGGTTGGAAGAAATTCAAGGAAAGGATTCTTATGCAGAGTTTTATGATAGAGAATAATGAGGGGCTGCTCTTTAGCTATAGGGAATGATTAAACCCAACTAAACAATTCTGATATTTATTGAGCTCATACTCAGTGCTTGGTGCTAGGTACATGAGAGTGAGCAGAGGCAGGCAAGTTTCCTTCCCTCAAGGAGATACTTACTTCCTTGCTGATGGAGAGGCAAAGACCCACAGACATGATTTCAATAGAGGCTTCCGAGGCTCCTCCGCTACTTGGACAAGTCACGTGACTGCTCTAGGTCTCAATTTACCCATCTATAAAATGGAGCAGTACATGGTTATGATGAATATTAAATGAATTATACTTGTAAAGTATTTAGCACAGTGCTAGGCACACAATAACCACTCCATAAGTGTCTGTTAACATAAGGAAAATAAATAAGTTCGAAGGACTCAGGAAAGAGGTCATTCATTGAGTTGGAAATTTGAGGCGGGTTAGCACTCAGGGTAAGTGGAGGCTCAGGAGATCACCCAGGGTGAGAGGGCAGAATGAAGAGAGGAAAGTCCAGCAAAGGCTCTGAGCAATGGTTGGAAGAAAAGGAGGTGCCAGGGAGGCGTGGCCTGAGAGGCAGAAGGGCAACCAAGGATCCACCAGTTCACAGAAGCCAGGGAAGAGAGTATGGGGAGGGAGAGTTGGCAGCACGGGATAGTGCGGAGAGCAGGCACTTTCAGAATCCAGAAGACCACAAATATATATTGGCACCCCACACACACTTCCCATGCCTAGGACCTCTGGTCCTGAGGATCTACCTTCTACCCACAAGTCTCCCAGGAAAAAGTCTGTGCCATGGGTCGCCTTGACCAACCTACCACTGTCCCAACACCCTCCAAGGGCCTTTCAGTCCCCCTTGGATACTCCCCTCCCAATCCAGCACACTAGAAACCCAGCAGCTCAAACCCAGATTCAACTCCTAGCTCCAACATTTAACAGCTGCACAACCTTGAGCAAGTAACTTAGCCTTGCTGAGACTTTGTTCATCTGTAAAATGGGTATCATAATACCTGCTTTAGAGAATTACAGGGGAAGGGTCATTAAATGAGGCATTTGTGCAAAATAGTAGGGGATCAATAAGTATAAGCTTTCGGACCTCTGCTACACAAGGGCACTGGCACCATTTGCTCAATCTCAGGATCCTGTGCCCGAGTCTGAGGTGAGTTCTGGCACCCCACCCCAGCCTCCACACACACATTTTCCCCTATGACTCCCTCCTCCATAATACCACTAGGAAGGCCTTAGTCCCATGTCTACACAATCAGACCCTCCTCCCCTCAAATACACACATCCTGTTCCAGGATCGCTTCTACCCTCCTGTCGGTCTGTCTCTTCTTATTTTGTAATTTCTGGGCTCTCCTTTGCTATGCATACACTTCTTCTTCTTGGGGACCTGAAGTAGAATGAGAAGAGTCAGTATAATGTAGGGGGAAATCACAGGGTTCAGATCCCAAATTCTACCATTCTTTTGCCATCTGCATGATTTTAGGCAAGCTAATGCACTTCACCGAGCCTCCGTTTCTGCCTCTGTACATTTTAATGAACATTTATTGAGCACCTACTATATGGCAACACTGTTTCAGGCCCTAGAGACACAGCAGTGAACAAAATAAAAGGCAAAGGCCTGCCTTCTTGTAATTACAGCAAAAATTAAGGGAAAATGGTATGTCAAATGAGGTATCACTGCTACAGTGAAAAAAATGGATCAAGGAAGGGGACTAAGGAGTGCTGAGAGGGAATTGTTGAATTTTTAAGAAATTTTTACTGATGAGAGAGAAAGGGAGACAGAGAGAACTTGAAACCTTGGTGTATCCGGACAGTGCTCTAACCAACTGAGCCAGGGTGGGAATAGTTGAATTTAATTTTAAATAGTAAGATCAGGGAAGGCCTCGCTGAAAAGGGGACAGTTGAGCAAAGCTTGAAGGAGATGCAGGGAGCAAGATATAAAGATATCTAGAAGAGCATTCCAGTGCAAAGATCCTGGGGTGGGAAGGTGCCTGGTATGTTCTAAAAATAACCAAATGGCCAAGGTACCTGTGTGAGAGTGAGGGATGAATAAAGCTGCTTTCACAGCCTGCTATGAGCAATCAGTGAAATGTGACTGGTACACAATAGGTGCTCTGTGGATGGTTATTTCCTCCTCTTCTGGGGACCTTGTCAATCCGGGGGACTCACGACTGGGCAGGGGGGAGAGGGAGGGGGTTCTTAAAGTCTGGGCCACACCTACCCACCTCTCTCTGCAGGCTGCACCAAGTGTACTTTGATGCACCCGACTGTAGAGGGGGCACTTCCAAAGTCTTCCTACTGGGAGACTACTCCTCATCAGCGGAATTCTTTGTCACCGTGGCAGTCTTTGCCTTCCTCTACTCCATGGGGGCTCTGGCCACCTACATCTTTCTGCAGAACAAGTACCGAGAAAACAACAAAGGGCCCATGCTGGTGAGCCCCCACGTCCACTTGTATGCAAGGGCCCCATGGGACACAGAGCCTCAAGGAGACAGGCATGTTCATAGGTGACACCAAATCCCAGACTGGCTCACCTGCAGGCAGCCACCACCCCATGTTACTGCTGCTGCTGCTGCTGCTGATGCTATGAATATCAGGAACACTAAATCACAGAGTGACAGAGACACACTCATAGCCCACACAGTATCCCAGACAGGCCTACACCAGGAAACCTGCCACCTCTCACACAACCACACAGTCTCAATTAAAGAAAGGCGCACACAGAGGTTCACTGTGACAGTCATGCTTGTCATGCCACACAGACACACTGATTCATTCCTACACAGCTGTACTCATACACCCTCATCCCAGACATAAAATGACACATATTCCCACATTTGGATGAAAGTGGAAAGACACAGATTTGACAACCATCCCTCAGAATTCCCCCATACCCACATCCTCTGTGTCATGCACAAGCCCAAGCTAGGAGGACCATCTCCAAATGAGTGTTAGAGAAAAGGCAGGGGAGAGACAAACCTCTTCTGGGAAATCCTGTAACCCCTTACCAAGAAATCCTGTAACCTAAGGAGGCCCCACAGCCCAGCAGGAAGCAGACCACTCACAGTGCCATTTCCCTCTCTCCTGCCCATCCTAGGACTTCCTGGCCACGGCAGTGTTTGCTTTCATGTGGCTGGTTAGCTCATCGGCATGGGCCAAGGGGCTGTCGGATGTGAAGATGGCCACAGACCCAGAGACCATTATCAAGGAGATTCCTAGCTGCCTCCAGAAGGAGAATACGTGCAAGGAGATAAGAGACCCTGTGACCTCTGGTCTCAACACCTCCGTGGTGAGCCCTGGGAAGCTGGCCAGGCTGGCTGGGGAGGGGAGATGGGTCACTTACAATCTGGGGAGTCGTGGAAAGAGAGAATAAGAGAATTCAGAGGGTATCCAAGAGGGCTCCCCAGAGAAGGCATATCAACAACAAAGCCTAGAAGGATTAGATAGCAATTGTAACTATTGTGACACCACAAATTGTCCCCAAAAGGGGAACATGACATCTTTTATCCAATTAGATTTTGGAGATCTGGATCCCAGCCCCAACCTAGTCAAACTCTCCAGCAACGCAATACCCTCTGGATCCTGTTTCCTCACACACAAAATGAATAACTTGAAATATTTCCCAACTGGACACCCCCTACTGGCCAGAGTCTGTGTGAGGTCAAATCCCAGCTCTGCTACTTAACAAGTTTTGTGACCTGAAAGTAGCTACTCAGCCTCTTAGGCCTCAGTTCCAGCATGTAAGTTGCAAACTAAGAATAGGTCCTGTTCCAAAGTTGAATATTTAGTGTGCTAATAATACAGAGTGCTTAGAAAAGGGCCTGGCATATGGCAAGTCAAATACAAGTGTTACAGATGTTGAGATTCCAACTCTGCCATGTGCTGGCTCTGAGACCTTAGGCAACTTAATCTCTGTGGGCCTAAAATCTTCATCTATGAAGTGGAGATATTACTTCCTGTCCCAAAATTGCCTTATATTGTATATGTTTATTATATATACATATAAAACATATTTTGTATTGTAAAACATTTATTTAATATAAAAGTATATACTGGGTTGGCCAAAAAGTCCATTTACTTTTTCCACAAGACACTTTTTCATTTTCACCAATAAGTTTATTGATTTGGATATTTTAAGTATATTGGCTATCTCCCGCTGACTTCTAGTGGGTAGAGGCCAGGGGTGCTGCTAAACATCTTTCAACGCACAAGACAGCCCCACAGCAAAGAATTATTTGGCCAAAATGTCAATAGTACCAAGAAACTTCACAAACCACTTTTTAAAAAGATTTATTTTCAGAGAGGGGGAAGGGAGAGAAACATCGTTGTGTGAGAGACGGTATTTTGCCATGTACAATGTGCAATGTTTTGCCAAAAATTTTCAGGGAGAAATAAGGATGCGCATTATACATGGGTGTGATGATTACCTGCCATGGGTATAATCCCATGTATGATGTGCACAAAAATGGGGGCGCACATTATACACAGCAAAATAGTATATCAACTGGTTGTCTCTCACACACAAACCACTTTTAACATGTTCTATCGGTCACAGCACCTTCTCTACACACTGCATAAATCTTTTGTGTGTTTCGGTTGTGTTTTTACCTTTCTTGGGAATAATAAAGCTTAATATGCTGAAAATGTTGCTTTTCTTCCATCTTCAATATTAAAATGGCTACAACTACACAAAAATTCACCAATTTGATGAGTGTCTTTTAAATGCACGGTGATATGACAGCTGCCACAATACAATCTAACAAAATTGTTTCTAATGAAGTTAAAGACAATTAAACACTACTAAAGCCATTGTATGGAAAAAACATTTTGGCCAACCCAATATTTATATACTTTATACATTTGTAGTTATACATATATACGTGTATTACACATCTATTAGTGATATGTTTACATATTTAATCAAAGTGTATGCTTAATATTTCACATCACAAATTTGATTTACTATATTTTATACATGTATAAATGTGCATATGTAACATGTAAATGCACAAACATATAAACAAAGGCACATAATACTACTCTTCAACAACTCAGGAATCTGAACTCTAACACGCTCTACCCCTTCCCCCGCAAGGTGGTTTTTCTGCACATTGATGTTAATGCGCTGGGACTCAGGCTTCTGGATTTCAGAGACCACCACCCTTTTGGAGCCGGCAGATCCGAGCCCAGCGCGCGCTGCGACGTTTCCCGGGGCTGCAGAGGCAACGGGCGGGGGACGACAGCTGGGCTTTATCTCCCCTCAGGTGTTCGGTTTCCTGAACCTGGTGCTCTGGGTCGGCAACCTGTGGTTCGTGTTCAAGGAGACAGGCTGGGCCGCCCCATTCCTACGTGCACCTCCTGGCGCCCCGGAGAAGCAACCAGCGCCCGGGGATGCCTACGGAGAGTCGGGCTATGGGCAAGGCCCTGGTGGGTACGGGCCCCAGGACTCCTACGGGCCCCAGGGCGGCTACCAGCCCGACTACGGACAGCCAGCCGGCGGCGGTGGCGGTGGCTACGGGCCTCAGGGCGACTACGGGCAGCAAGGCTATGGCCCTCAGGGTGCGCCCACCTCCTTCTCCAATCAGATGTAGTCTGGTGAGTGACGGGCGGACGGTGCAGCCAAGGAGGGTACCTGAAAGAAGGTGGGCGGGTCAGTGAACCAATTAGAGTCCGTAGTAAATGGCACGTGAGAATGCTGGCCTAGACAAATGAGAGTGGGAGTTTGAAGGAGCCCATACAGAGGCGCAGCTGCAAGCGAGTGGTTCTTGAAGGTGGGCAGAATGAGAAGCCAATGGGAGAAGTGAAGTGTGGCTCAGAGGGAAGGAACGGAACGGAGAAACCGGCAAAGTAACCAATGAAAGGAGAGAATAGCAGAGGGACTCGCGTAGTGGAGAATCAGCGGAGCGTGGGTGTGCTGGAGGGTAGAAAAAGTAGTCTTAGAAGTGATTGATAAGCTAATGAGTCATGATAATGCAAATTGATGGTGAGCTTAAACTGGCTGGGATCGTAAAGATCCGACAAGCTCGCCTGTTCGGGAGGAGGCGATATATCTGCCACCTCTCCCCCAACTCTCGAGGCTGAGGAGGTGGTGTGAAATTTCAAAGGAGGAAAAAAGGGATGGGGCGGGGGCATGGGAAAGGTTGGCTGGCCTTCTTGCCCGACCTAAAAAGTGAGATTTCCTTCACATAGGGTGGGGGAAAATGAGAGGAAAAGGCTAGGGGATAGCGTGAGAAGGGAAAAGCAAGCAAGTGGCAACACGTGGGTGGAAGTAGCTTCTTGCACTTGGCCAGAATGGAAAGGGCTGGGAGGAGTTTATTACGCATCCCACATCTAACTCATCAAAAATTCCTGTTGTTCCCACCTTCAAAATATATTTATAACCTTCTCACTCCTCACTGTCATCTCCCCAAACATCTAAACAGGTTTCTACCCCCCATTCCCATTCTGTTCTGTTCACAGCATTGGGAGGGATACCATTAAATCTTAAGTCAGGTCACCTTCCTCCTGTGCTCAGAGTTCTGCCAGGGCTCCCATCTCACTCAGATTGAAAGCCAAGGCTTCACAAGGCTCTACACAATCTAGCCCCTCCCCTCATCTCTCTGACCTCTCACCTCCTACCACTGCCTCCCCCTCAAACACATACACTGTTCCAGCCACACTGGCCACCTCGATGTGCCAGGCACAATCCAACTTTAGTGCTTTGCCTTAATACTTGCTTTCCTCCTGGAGTTTCACAACCACACCCACTGATAACCTCACCTGGCCAGGTCCTTACAAGTGCCCTTTATTACCACTCTCATAGTACCCTGTGCTTTTCTTTATCACAGTTTGTAATTATCAGTTTATATGTTTATTGACTGTCTCCCCCACTAGACTAGGGGATGTGACCATGACTTATTTATGCTGTACACACATCACTTAGAGCAAACCAATGTTAAGAAACATTTATTGAGGAACTAAATAACAGAAACAACATGAGACTTTTTATTCTTTACTCAGAATCTTCCCATCACTTACACCTCATCCAGAGTCAAAGCTAAAGTCCTCACAACCTAGTCCTATGTGACCCCATTACCTATTATCTGATATCACTTCCCACCACGCTCCCTTGCTCATTTCTCTCATGCCCCACTGACTTCCTTGCTGTTCCTCAAAAACACTAAACATGGTCCCACCCCAGGGCTTTTGCACTGGCTTTACCCTCTGCTAGGAATGCTCTTACCCTATCCCCACACCCTACCCCCAGCCATTTCTTCTATGTGGTCTTCTCTGACTACCCTACTTACTACCGCAACCTTCCTTCCCTACTGGCACTCCTAATCCCCTCTCCCTGGTCTACTTTTTGTTTTTCCATTTCACTTACAATCAATTTAAGTCTGTCTCCCCTGCTACAATGTAAGCCCCACAAAGATGAGGATCTTCATTTGTCTCAATATAATTTACAACCAATGACTAGAACAATTCTTATTAACAGACTTTTTGGGTTAGGAGAGTAAGGACCATAATTTCTTTGGTGCCTAGCCTAATGGGGAAAATATATCTTCCCAGTTGAAGCAGCTGGGATGAACTGACTCCAGGAATCTGAGTGAAGGGAAAAGGAAGAAAAGTCATGTCAGACAGGTTAAAGCCAGGGTGAAGGCATAGCAACCCAGCCCCTCCCTAAGGGCACCACCTGTGTCTGGACCCCCTCTCCTTTCTTTGTCTTTTGTCTCCACAGGTCAGTGGAACCCAAGAGGACCCCATGGGTGGGCAAGAGC
>PVKM010005727.1:0-46792 GCA_004027735.1 Carollia perspicillata
GTCTCCTAATCTCTTGGCTGCCTTACTTCCCTTGCCTGACCTAAGCCTAAAACATGACAGAGGGTGGTGCAGCCCTGTGCTGGAAAGGGTGGGTTCCCTGAGTGATCAGGCCTAAGAAAGAATACATAAACTCCTGTGAAACCTGCTTTGCTAAGAATGCTCTCAATTAAATGATAAAGATCCGACCAGGAAATGAGTTTGTTTCCCAAAGTTTTGTAGCCCTTTAGCTAACAGACCCTGACTCAGAATAGGCCCTCAGAGTTCTTTGTGTGTTATCTATTGTTTGATCCTAACTTCCTGATAATGATTAACAAGCTTTACCTGTATTCCTGTGCAAAACGAACCCAGTAAAAGCCCATCCAGGAAAAGGCTCTTGGCTGATCTCCTTTGAGAGATCAACCACTTTTCATCCCCAAGTAGATAGTGTCTTGGTAGACTTATTCTCATCCATGGCAACTAGGGGGCCCTGTGGGTGGAGCCCCCTCCACACTGATTATTTGCAAATACTAGGGCAAAACAAGGGCAAAGAGACATAGAGACCAATCAAAAGCCAGTTTCTGCACTAGCAACTGGATGTCTCTATAATCTGAACCAGGATTCAAATAGCGCATACACAAAACAGGACATGCGTACACACTTTGTGGGACTTCTCAGCAGTTTTCTGAAAGACATCTTTGTTGTTTATCAGATGCAACGAGTTCTTGAATAACATTGTATCTTTCAACGTCAGTTTTTTATAATATTGATGAGAAAAAAATGTATTTCTGGTCGTGGTGTTGAGGCCAACCGAAAGAATGTTAGGAAGAAGTGAAAGATGTTTACTGAGCTCAAGGATATGCTTGCTTAGGCAAGCAGATGTTGCAAGCAGATAGCCATCTGACTGTTACTAAGGAAGAAAAATTTTTTGCCCCTGAGTTCATTTCGAACCCACCAATGATTTGCCTCGTTTGTTTGCCCGCGTGATTTCGAAACCACCAATGATGGGTGACCCCTTTGTATTGCTGAGCCAATCGCTAACCACCACATTTGCTTCTGTGCCCGGCTTGCTTGCTCGCGTCCATAAAAACCCTTAGTTGTAAGCGTTAGGCGCGACTTTCATTTGCAGCTCTGAGGAGCACTGTGTCTCCGGACACGTTCGGAGAGTTCGCCCCTGCGCAGGTAAAACTTTGGCCAATAAAGTAACATCTTTGAAACCCTGAAAGTCTCCGACATTTTGTTCTCGTGGTTGGTGGATGCCACAGTGGCAATTGTCTTTATGGAGTTTGCAGTTTCTCCCCTTGTCCAGGTGTGTTTCCCCCGGGGACTCCCATTTCCTCCCACATCCAGTGATGCTCATGAGAGGCAAATGGGCATGTCTCCGTCGCCCCAGTCTGAGCATGGCTGTGGGAATGAGCGGCCCTGCGGTGGAAGGCAGTCACTTCCAGTGCTGCTTCCTGCCTGCACCAGAGCTGCCGGGTCAGCTCAGACCACTGGTGACCCTGAACTGTTACAAGCTGGTTGGGAAACAGTCATACTTGTTTTTATTAATTTTCTTAGATATATATAGAGCTCACATATATTTCAGTGTTTCATATTAGAAGTGTTTTGGGTTTTTGTTTAAAATTTGGAGACGTTTTTGTGACCATAAACACCTGATAGGAACTTAACTCTTGTCTATGTCAATTGGTAAAATTTATTTTGTTATACATCATTTCACTGAAAGTCCCAGTTCCCAATAACTTATCCTTGACATTAAGTGAGGACTTACTGTACTGTGTCCCAGAGTCAAGGACCTGTCTGCCACACCTCCGTCGGCCTAATCCAAAGGTCACCCTGGAATGCCGACATTGATGTCAGTAGGGGAAAAATGGTAAATACACAACTAGGAAACAGGAACTATTCCAAATGGTCATCATGTACATATGTCATTTGATCTGATTTTACTAGATTTACATTTAAAGATTTAATATATGTACCAAGTTGATGAAGTATGCCTTAAACTATGTTTAATAAAATTCTAGTCACATTTTAAAACCTTGAGAAATACTTGTTATTGAACGGCATGTTAAAAACAGCTATTTTCATTTAAATTCAGCATTTTATCACTTTATTCTCTCTTTCTCCTTTTATCCCTGTCATTCTCTCTCTCTCTCTCTCTCTCTCTCTCTGGCCTGGAAAATCTGAGCAGCATAGTTGTGACAGAATAAGAGAAAATGACAGGATTCTGCCTATCATCTTCTATAATTTAAAATGCTTAATGTGGTAAGGTGGATAATTTTATTAATTTTACTCATAAATTACTATTGCAGAGAGGCTGAATATATTTTCTAAGGGAAAATCCAGTAGGTCAACATTATTATTATAAACCAAGTATAGCAGGAATTATTGTAAGAGAATGTAAAAAACAGTATCTAGAAATATGAATCAGATAGATAATATTGTCCCTGAAATGAATAAGGCAGTACAAATGTAAGCAGCTTCCTATGCTTGGAAACACTTAAAAAATAAATCTTACACATTCTATAAATGAAGATCCAAACTTGTCATAATATCAATTACTGACTGTATATACGTATTAAAAAGTAATAAGACAATCAGATTCTCCTGTGATATAAATGTGCTTCTAGATTGCAATTCTGTTTTTGTTATTGTTAATATTATTATTACTTTTGTTCTAATACCAGACAAATTAATTTGACCATTGTCCTTTTTAAAACAAAACTGCCACCTGCAATATCTAATGAAACAAACCAAGTGGTACTTCTTGCATGGCACAGATAGTTGTGACAGTGTTCTAGCAAATACTGGGGCACCCATATTGTCCTCCACAGAAATTTAAGTTGGAAACCTAGGGGGAAAATTAAGTAAATCTTAGTGAGAACTGAAACCAAAATAATGCCATGAGGTAAATTTGGGGTTATCAGGATCATGCTGAATCAAGTTTACGAGGACAAAGAAACCCCAAATAGGAGTAAGATATTAAGAACATGAATAAGCAAGAGTAGGAGGTGCAGCTGTGTTTTTGGCATTCACTAATCCAGCACACTGGAGGTTCAGGAAAAACTTTAGATGTTAAGACTGTGGGAAGGGGCTATGGGGAAATCTATACATTGAGTATTTTGAGGTGGCCTAGGTGCTATAACGAGTTTTACGTTGGAGGGCTGGGTGATTCAAACAAAGGAAACAACTAGCACCAAGTCCCTAATGTGAAAATGAATTCAACACCAAGGAAAAACCGAGGTCCTGGAAATTGAAAAGCACACAGGAAATCTGCGACTCCAACCAACATATCTTTATTCAAAGTATATTTCTCTTTGTAAAGGGATGAAAAAACGGATGCAACATTCATGAATTACATGATCTAGATAAAATCAAGATGACCTACTCAAATCTTTTCTGTTATTCACAGTGTAGGAAAAAAACTATTGAGCAGTAATAAAATGAAATATCATTAAAGTCATGTCGTGGAGAGATATTTAATAATATAGAAAATGTTAATCATATATTGTAAAAGGCAGATTTACAAAGAGTACTTTGCCTTTCCCTACAATGCTACCCAAAAGGTATTAGAGGAGTTTGAGCTCGTATGCCTTGGCATGTGAAGAGCGAACGTGTAGAGGGCAATGGGCCAGCGTGGAGTTTGCAGACCCTTGTGAAATGAGAACATCTGTACTGGAAGGTGACCGAACACTGGATGTGGGAACCGGAGTAGGGTGAGGAGGGCTTTTGTAGAAGGAGGTGGTCCGGCTCAGGGTGTTAGAGTTCAAGAGGGGTTGGGAGGGCTTCCATGTAGTAATCAGCCTGGGGAGGAGTGCCATGTCCCAAAAGGCAAAACAGCTCTCTGTTCAGAGGACAGTGATGACAGTGGCAGGAGATTAATACACAGAGTGAGATTGATAAAACAAGTAAATATGTTAAGAATAATGAGAGTCAGGTCTGTCACCATCAAAAAAGAGAGATAACTGTGAAGAAGGAGAAAACTGGGAAGAATCTTATGGTGTTAGGAACTGGATAATCAGTGTTAATGCGTGGCTTTGGATAGATTAGATGATAGATAGATGATGGATGATAGAAGATAGAATAGCTATAGATACAACTGTGAATATATACACATATATACACACTTACAGTGTGCACAGGGGTGTGTGTGCACATGTGGCACCCAGCTCTTGATCTCTAATTCCATTCTCTGTTAAAAAGAACCAGGACCCTTCATTTTTTTTCTAAAAAAAAAGGCTGATTTCAAGCCGAAATAAAGTGCAAAGGGAGCCTGGATTCTATCACCGTGTCAGAAAGCCAGGAAAGCCCGAACAATAACGGGATGTGTTAGAAGGACACAGAACCCACTGGCCTCATCTGAGATGATTTGAGCCTCAAAATAAATATATTACTGTATTGTATTATAACCCTTCAAATAAAATAGGAACTCATGAGTTTACATCAATTAATAATATTAACTTGAATTTTGATAAGAAACAGGACATTTACATTATGTATCATAAAAACTTTATCCTCAGATTTTTTGTCCCTTTCTTGGTTCTCCTCTGCTGCTACTGCCGCCCCTTTCTGTTGCTGTTCCCTGGTGTCTAGCTTCAGCCCTGAGCACTTCTTACACTAAATAGACAATGACCACACTCATCCAACCTGGAAACTTAGGAGACCTCCCTGATACTCTCTTTCTCTCAGCTCATACATAAAAAATTAATCATGTTTATTAATTTGTTTCCTTACCATTTCTTGAAACTCTACTATCTGTTCCAGGCCAACTATTTCTGTGTTACTACCAGCCCAGATTACTCTCTCCTTCCAGCCTCCTTGCCTCCTCTACTTTCTTCATTAACTTATTCTGACATTCTCATCAAATATATATTTCAATTCTACTGTGCATTAGCACCAAACAGGTAGTCCCTGCTCTCATGTAAATTGAATTCTAGTGGTAACTAATGAACTAACTTAATAAATAATTACAAATTGACCTTTATGGCAATTTGTAATAATTGATACAAAGGAAAATGATAGGAGTTATGAGAAGGTATACAAAGAAAAGTGATCTAATCCGGAGAATTATAAACATTGTCACCAAGAAAGTTGTATTGGAACTGGGATCAGAAAACAAGAGTGGTTTTTAATTGTGAGATGGGTGGGGTAGAAAATGCCAAATAATACATGGAGCACCTACGAAATCCACACAGCAGGAAGAAGCAATTTGGTTGTGGGCACCAACACGAGTCAGCATGGCTAAAGAACAGTGAAGGAGAGGGAGAGAAGATGTGGGTTTGAGAGATACTCGGAGGGAGTATCGACAACACTTTTTGAATGCACTGCCTCTTTGGGGAGAGATATCAAGGATGACATGGGAATTTCTGATTTTAGCACCTAGTTAGATGAGCATGCTATTTGCTTTGAAAACGAACATCAGAGTGATCCCAGACTTAAAATGGGGGCGGAGGGAAAAGAAACATAGCTGTAATTCAGTTTCAGGTATAATGATTTTTCTTTGCCTATAGAATCTCTTTTTGGTGACATTTGGAGTTCAGAGGAGACACGTGATGGCAGCTACAGAGATAAGAATTTTCAGACACTGAGGAGTCAAAGAAGCTAAAGGAAGATGTAGATGCAGGGAGTGATTAATAGCTCCAATTTCTGCTGACACATCAGACAAAATAACTGACCTACATCTATCAGAATTAACCATATGAAGGTCATTGATGCCTATAGAATACATTACTTCAGAGTTTTAAAGCCAGTCAATTGGTGTGGTGGTGGCCCTGATGCAACTGTATTATATGATACTCCTGACCGACTGGCTTCCACCTCAGGGCACTTAGTCACATTGTTTCTCGTTGCCCTCACCTGTCAACCTCCCCTCATTCAAGCCCTAGTCCTAATTCTTCCCCTCAATAATAAACCTTTGCACTTTTGTGTTTTTTATTTATATCACAAATACTTTTAATGCATAATATGATTTTTATACTTACCTCTCTCCCTATAAAAGCATTAGCTCTCTGAGGGTGAGGATCATATTTTGTTCATCTTTGCTGTCACAATGACTAGCACATGGGAAACAAATATGTGTTTAGTTATATTTACTTAATTTTCTATTACTCATGAGTTGCTTTTCAACTGATTTCTCATTATCCTGTTTCTCTTTATATGTGCATTTCTGAAAGAGGCAGACAAGATGTTTCTTCGTGAGCTTTGCCAGGTGTTGGCACATTCATGGAGTCACCATGGATACAAGTTCTGCTCTTCAATTTTCAAGTCAAGAATCTTAATTTCACCAGTTTATATAGTGGTAGCCAGGTTCTATTCACAGCGAACCAGTTTACCAAAAACATACATATAAATATACATATATAATCTAAAGATGATACACATTTATGTGTTTAATATTCCAAATAAATAATAGTGTGCATAATGATGAAACACAGAAAAATCAATGTATTTTTATTATTAATATCCAGCTTTTATATTATGTTAATATTTGATGTTTTGACAAAGGGAAAGAAGTGAGAGAGAAAACAGAGTCTGTAGATTCAGTGAGGCTGCATGACGAGGTGGGGAAAACGTAGCGCTTTGAAATCAAAACAGACCAGGGTACAAATTCCACCTGTCTTCTTACAAGCTTCTGCATCTATGAGCAAGGAATAACAAAGCCTACCAAATAGAGTTAGAATGAGAATTAAATGAGACAACTTATATTCAGTTCCTCTAATGCTCTCTATAATTTATATGAGATGCAATATAAATATTCTTATCCTTATGCCCTTGTTTTATATCAATATATGTCCTTTGTCTCAATTTTCCATTTATGTCAACAAAAGTTTATTTCTTATTCTCTTCTTATTATTTTCTAGCTGAAGTACCATTTTTTTCTAGCAACGTGTTTTGGAATCTTTGAAGTAGCAAATTCCATAGACTCTGGTATAAGAGGACAGCAAACATCACCTTCTACATTCAAAATCAAGTGTAAATAAAGATACAACCAAGTGATCCTACCTGACCTTCAAGCCCAGATTATTAATACAGGTGAGAATATCCAGAAGTTAACTTTGGCTGGGAAAACTCTGTGTGCAAGTAAAGGTTTTAAGCCTTTTTTTTTTTTCCTTTGTGTCTGGAGAGGCAGTTTTTGCAAGCAGACTGTTGTAGAGGACGTGTTAACCCAGTCTCTCCATCTCTGATCTGGTTGATTTCATGTGTCCACCTGGCTGTGTCACCGGTTGCCCAGAAAATTGACCAGACATTATCTTTAGTACCTCTGCATGGATGACGTTAACATTTGAATTGGTAAACTGAGTAAAGGAGATTTCCTCCTTACTGTGGGTGGGCCTCCTCTAGTCAGAGACCAAACAGAACAAAAAAGCTAACTTTACCATGAGTTAGAGGGAACTTCTCTTGCCTGATTGCCTTGAACTGGAGTATCAGTTCTTTCTTGCCTTCAGTCTCAAACTGAAATATCTGCTCTTCCTGGATCTCCAGCCTCCCAGCTGCAACTCTTGGGACTTATCAGCCTCTACAATGGCATAAGTCAATTCCTTAAAATAAGTTTCTAGATAGATTAATAGATCAACAAATAGATAAGATACATAAATAAATAGATTGATAGAGATTGTGCTAACATTATATGCATATTGCATGTATATCTCTATCTTTATATCTTTCTATAAATCCTCTTTGTTCTGTTCCTCTGGAGAGGCCTGACTAATACATCTATCTTGGAGAAATCAGGAAAATGAAAGGCCCTGGTGAGGGTCTTCCCTTTAGAGCAGCTAACGATGAAACTCACTGTAGATTACCTTCAATATTTAGTATCTCAGTCAATGTCTTCACCTATCTTGATTGATATAGCATGATACAGGCACACAATTACCAGAAATATTTAGAAGCCTCAGCCAGGCTTTGTTCAAAGATAGTCAGGTAAACACATTCTTGAGTTGTTTCTGCAGAAGCACAGGGTCTGGCACAAATAATGTCCCTTTTTATTACAAAATCTATATTATAAAATCATAAGCATATAGTTCTGTAATATAACAATATCATACTCAAGCTCACCATCTGACATTTTAGGTGAAATGTTCAAGTTAAAACTATAAATTATTACACCTATATTATTACCCTGCACTAGTTACTTCTGCTGGACTCTATATATTGCAGTTTATTTCTCCTTGACATATTCAGTAGTAACTTGATTTTTTTAACATTGATAAAAAAATGATTAATCCATCCTGAAAGTATTTACTAGAGGCACTGTAGAAGCGAATGCAAGCTTGTTGAAATTCAATTGTTTTAGAAATGTCTCCTCATGTGTCCTGTACTCTGAATGCATAGCACATAAACACTGGTGCCATCCATAAATTTTTAGATGAAAACAAGAGCATCACATTTTCTTTAGAACTAAAATATATTAATTATATTTTATGGAAAATAGTTTGAATTTTGATCAACCAACTGCTGTCAAAATATACACTTCACATTTCTTTTCAAGTAGCCTATTTACTGTGGACATTTTTTTTTCCATAGGAAAATAAAAAATGAAATGTTACCCATGGTTCATTTGCACAGTCTTTAGAATTCTAGTAACATATGAGCCACAGTGTAAAATTTTTACTAAAGAAGGAGTTCAGAAGCAACATAAATTTGAGAAAACAAGTCATTTTATATATAAGCTTTAGTCAACAACATAATCCTTACTACAGAATAATCTTTACCCTAACTGGTAAACAGGGCTCTCTATAAATAACACTTAAAAGCTAACTCTTTTTTCTCTCCCTTATGTCTAAAGGGAAACATATTTATTCACTTGCCCTTGTTAATAGATAATTTTCGAAAAAGATAAAATCATGACTCATACAGATATAAAAATGAACAGATGTTAAGGACATTATTTAACTTGTAATCAGTGAAAGAACCAAGCAGATGTTATAACTCATTCAGATGAGAATCCGAAGCTTAGACACATTTATGGATCAGAAATATTGAAATAGATATGCAGGTGGATGCAAAACTGGTTTTTCAACAAGGAGAAGAAAAGAGAGTGGAGTCAATTGAACTTCTACCCAGACAGAAAACATGTGTATGTCTACAGACAACAATTATTTTGCAAGCCCTGACGGGTGTGGCTCAGTGAATTGAGCACCAGCCTGTGAACTGAAAGAATTATTTTGCATTGTTATCAGTTCTGTATAAATTGCACAGTTGCAAAATAGCTTCTATGGAACCAGAATGAAATATACCAAAGAGGTATTTTCTAGGATCTAGACCAGCTATTTTCAACCTTTTTCATTTCATGGTATACACAAACTAATTACTAAAAAGTCTGTGGCACACCAAAAAAACATATTATGTTTTTTGCTAATATAACAAAAAATAGATACAATTTTAGTTTATTCACATTGGTTAGTTATCATTGTGTTGGCTGTTGTCATTATTTTTTTAATTCGACAATCTAAGGGAAAAGAGGTCAGTTGCCTCTGACTAAATAGTCAGGTATTGCATGTTTTAAAAATTCTTGCAGCACATCAAGTTTTCCACTAAAACACACATTTTTATTTACATAGAAAAATGTAAACTTAGCCTGGTGCCTACAGCTGATAATGAACAGAAATATTGGCATTTAAATCTGCTTGGGTTGTATTAGCACATACCAACCAAAAATCTCAGAGCACTGCAAAGGAACCCCTCATCCAAGGTCTTACCCCTCTATCTCAGCCAGAGGCAAGCAGCAATTCAAGGACCCAGATTAAGTCTTAAATAAATAATAATAAAGTCCAAATGCTTAACCTTGTCAGGCTGGACTCAGAGGACAAGGCAAGGGTAGTTGATTAGAGCTGGTCAAGAGAAAGTGAGAGAAGGAAGATGTTCATTCATTTTTTCTCTCATTTCTCTACTCCTAATGAACCAACTCAGTATTTAACATCAATATAGGCTCCATTAGTTAGCACAATCGTATTTATATAAGAATCTGTTACTTCTACACCCAGTAACCCATTTTTTAAACTGTGGTAATGTGCATAAAATAACATTTTCCAATCCAACCTTTTTTGAGAATACAATTCAGTAGCATTAAGCACATTAACATTAGTCTGCAACCACCAACCATCCGTTTTTATCATGGATGTTGTGGACGAAAGAAGGGCCACATGTACTCCTGACAAGTTTAGGGAAGGCCTGCATAGTGGCCTTATAACTCAGACACCAAAGTAACTCCACAGGTTGGTTTGAAATTAAAACTTCTTAACAAAAGGTGAGTCATGACAGGTAGTTTTGTCCTAGGCCCGTATCTTCCTTGCCAAAGGCCAATTTTTACCTTAACTGAGCTTGTCTTTTTGTTTTACGATAATATATTTTTGGAATGCCATAGTATGACAAAAAGTCCCTTTTGCCATACTCTTCAAGCCACAATCTCTCACCAGAGCACGAGACCACAAAACCCTCGTTGTTGTCTTGTTCTCCCACACACCATCTCTGCTGTAAATGTTAATCGTTAACTAGCCTGTAACCAGCAATGTGAAAAAAAGTGTCCATCCCAATTTACTGTTTATCTAATCTCAGAAGAGTTCCCCACTTTGCTTTGTCCTGCCTCCCCAGCCTATCACCAGTGGATTTTATGTAACCCCCTTATGTCTCCACCTTTAATTCTGATGTATAAAATAAGTGGTAAAAGTGCTATTTTCTGAGTTGAGATTTTGCTTCCTGGCAACTGTTGTCAGTTTGGCTCAAATAAACTCATAAAAATTCTCTACAGGTTTGAATATACCTTACGTTGACAATGTTGATGGTACATTTCTAAGAAGAAACTGGAATGAGGTAGAAAAAGGAAGGAAGTTATATTTGACATAAAGAAATCTCCTTGTCAACATGTGTTTTTAAAAGCTCTATCACAAATATATTACCATCAATGAAATTTCATATGTCCACTAAAATTGACCAGAAAAAAAATTAGTCTGAAAGCTGAAAAATTATGACGACCTAGGATTGGAGGCTTATTTGCAAGTAAAATTTTTTTTCTGCAAGTTCACTTTGAAAAGATTCCTTAACATGTCTTTTGTCTACTAATATAAAAAGGTGAACCTATTATTATAAAAAATAGCTAAGGATGCATAATAAAGAGCAGATATGTAAATATAATTGGGCACAATGATGTTTCCAACGAACTTCAGTGGAGGCCCACTGAGGGCCTGCCGTTATGTCTGTAGGGTGTCCTGCCTACAGTTTCTTCCGTATGAGCAAATCATTTTGCAGATTTCCTAGATGCTTTTCCCAGCCTGATTATCTGTTGCCTGATTAGAGTCCACTACGTACAAATATAGCTCTAATCAGATTCATAACATTTATTTAAAACAATGATAGTAATAACAATTAGTCTCATACAATAACTTATGAAGCAGGTGGTATTATATTGAAAATGTATAGATAACAAAATAAAGCCTTTGACTTGTTAAATAGTTAACCCTTATTGTGAAGCTATTAAGTGGTTGGATTTTAACTAGTGAATAACTCATTCATTTCTTTACTCAGGCTTTTATAATATTTCAGGTGGGTACTGACTACATGCTAGAACATAAATATAATAATATAAGAATTCAGACTTTATGTGGCTCACTTTTGTGTAGAGTCTAACATGATTAATCAGTTATTTAATAGATCAGGGCTGGAAAAATTGTGATTTGTAGAATTTATAAGCAGTTTTTGCCCTTTACAATAGATATTGAAATATCTTTAGGAAAATTCTTTACTACTTTCTTTAAAATGACCCCCTTGATGCTATCTTTAGACAAGGAAGGATAGATTGGTCTAAAACTATAATAGGATAGATGCACAGGAGAAATCTTTTCTATTCAATATCAGAGTAAATATTGCAACAAGGAATTGGACCAGATTTGGAGAAGAGCATACTGGAGTGAATGGGTTTTGTCCTAAGAATAGTCTAGTCATTGTGTGTGTCTTGGTCAATTCACAATGGTGAGAATACATTACTCAGAAGGAAGAGGATAGACCTACCGTTTGTCACCTCAGACAGGGCAATTGGGCCCAGGTTGTAAAACGTGGAAATGTCTCTGCTTCACACTGGTAGACCCTGACCCTCACTTGGTAGGTAAGAACTCTGCAAAGCTTTCGTCCCGTGGATTGTAAGAAACACCACTCGCTGCAGCAGGCTGTTCATTCCAGGTGATGCACTCAGGCTATTCCTAAGCCTACTGTAAAAAAGTGACATTTCAGAGCCTAGTGGAAGTTGTACTATGGTGAATAAGCAACATCACCACTTCCAGGTACCTGCAGAGATCTCCATCAAATTTTAGCTGTCCCTACAGAAAGATCAATTAATGCACTTTTCACATTTCTTTCATTTGTGTATTTCATGACAATTATTTATTACTTTATATTTGTGTGTTTAATTCCTTATTGTCTCCTTCTCCTGGCCAGACTATAAGACTCTAAGATCCTTGAAAGAAGGGACCATTTGAGTCTGGTTTGCCTAGCATAGTGATCAGCACAGGGGAGATGCCCTCCACAGTTCCTTGAGTGAGTGAAGCAGTGTTATTTACAGAAAAGTCTGCAGGAGAATGACAGAAAATCAGCTACAGGAAAAGACATTTCAACTTAAAATCAAGTTTGCTTAATTTTGGAACTAAGGTGAGAAAACGACAACAGGGATTTTAATTACAAAAACAAACAGAAGTCACATCATAGTTCCACACAACTTTGCATCCGTGTGCAAGGGGGGCATGGTGCTACTGAATAAATTTAAAGGGGTGGTGAGAGTCCAAATAACAAAGTTGCTTTGTGATTTCATTGCAGGAAATAGGGATAATTCACTGTGTTTGTGTTAAATACACATATATTCATGGCTAAAAATAAATCTTAGTCCTCATATTTTATACTTATTTTTAAATCATGGCTCATTTTAATAATTATAATTAGTAAATAGCATGAACTAGGTGATTTAAGAGAATACAGCCGATCATTGAACAACTCAGATTAGGGGTGCCAATCTATCCCCCTGCATAGCACTTGGTGTTGTCAAAGAAAAAGGAGGAGGAGGATTGGAAAAGTAAAATGAATCAGGACAATTTAAAACCGTCACAATATTTACAGCCCAGTGAAGAGCCAGACCTCATTAACAAAAATGTATCGTTTGAGGCCAATGCAGGGGTACTTCACATGCCAGCAAGTTCCCCACTCTGAAACTACAATCACAAATTCTAATGCAATTGCTTAGCCATTACAGTTACTGACTAATATACATATATATTAATCTAAGGTGAAGGTTTTTGCTTTGTTACTGTATTTCTTTCAAAATCTACCATTTTGAGTATTATCACTACAGATTTAGTTGTCAGTGTCTGAAAAGCAGCAGAGAGAAATTCATTTTAGAGTTACAAAAATATGAATGTAAAGATTAGGTCTTATCCATCCTACCTCCAAGGAGTTTCTGAGGGAAAGATACCTGTAAAGGAATTAATACCAAAGACATTTGTTTCCTGAGTCTAATTCGTTTTCATTGCTGGAGGCTGCCTTGCAAACTAAACGAAATGCATAGGTTCCTGCTTCTTCCAAGTCTGGCATGTGGAGCTTTTCTGGAAATAACACCTTTATTATCTTCATGTTACCTGCATTTTCTTTTGTTTCTTTTCCTCATGTCTATTTGTTATCTCCCCAGTAATTCATAATGCCATCCATGCTGTATAAGCTAAATCAAGAAACAGAATTTGGTAGATTATACAAATGCATTGTTTTGTAAGAGGTAGAAGTAGACACCTGACACCCCACCCTCAATAGATTTTCTTTCCGGAAAATTCATCCCCAGAAAAGCATTTCTTTTCTGTTGCGTAATTTTCTTAAGTGTACCATTGACATTCTCAATAATTACCATATTCTAGTTCTCTTGTTTGGTTATCTTTTGTCCTCTGAGAAAGAACAATACAGGCTGTCTTCTCTCACTGTTTTCCAAAAGCAATTTTGTATCTTCAGAAGAGACTTCCAAATATCTGCTTGAACACAAAGAACTCTATTTTTCCATTCAGTGTGAAAGAATTGTACAATAACCACATCACTAGATTGTGAAGAATAAATAGCACCCATAAAATATCAAACACATCATTTAAAATTACATCAATCATTTAAAATTGTTGTCACACTTCAAAAATTTGAACTGAAAAATTTAAGCATTAGCATTGTAAAATATTAATAAAATACCCAGTATGAATAACTTCCCACCTTGTAAAATTTAATTTTGAAGTCCACATATTTCCAGAAAACTTTACATTTGTCTAAAAGTTTTCATTATGGATGAATTTATACTTTTAAATTTGAAAATGGAAGATTCAACAGAACCTGATCTCATTTGTTAATTCGTAATGCTCTTCCAAGAAACAAATGAATTGGTCCTTAAAGAGATGTTTAGTCAGAGGTAATTTTACACATTTCTAAAGTGCCTTCCTAGGTCAACAACATACTGATGAGATTATTACACATTATGTATTTATATTCCATATTTTCTATTTCTGTCAATATGTAATCCAGTATTTATATTTATAAGACACCAAATAAGATAAAAATATTTTTTTCTATTTAACTGTTCAATGAGCCTTCCTAGGTTTTATTTGTGTTAGTAGAAAGCTTATATTTGAATTATACAGCAAATATTAGACTAAATAATGATTGTACTTGATTTTTAATTATAGGGAGTCATTTATAACCATTCAAGGTTGAGTTTTTCTTATTATTTTATTTGTAACTGTTCAAAAGTTTATTTTAAAAAAGCATTTTTACCTATCTCTGTGTGTGCTGTTGAAAGCCCAATAGAATTTCCTGACTGAACTTCACGTGTTATTTCTTTTGAAAGTGTAAAGGAGGCAGGATGGAACCGACTCTTACAAGTAAGGAATATCCAGAAAGAGTGTCTGTTCAGAGGGAAAGCCATGCAACACCTGTGGTACGTACTCTTCCGGGTTATCAGACTCCAGCCCTCTTCACTGCCTTCGAGCTGTGTTGCAATTTTTATAAATTATACATTCTGTCTCCTTCAGAAGTGATTTAATTGATTTCCTCCACCCTGTGGAAAAGCTAGTTTTGTCTCCACTTGCAGTTCATATTGACAAGTCTTTATTCCGTATTAATTTTGCTGTTTTGACTTTTACTTTGAATCAGTTGTAGCCCCTGCCTCACCATGACTAAAACGCGTTCTTTACCACATGTTCACTGTTATTTCTATCAGTCACGATTTTACCATTTTGCCTGTCAGCCTGTTGTTTAACCCTTTAAGGAGTCCTGCATTGGCCACTGACCTCCTCCTGCCTCCATCACTGGACGCAGGCTGGGCTGAGGAAGGCGTCTGCTGAGGGGCTCTCCGCCACTGGGGCAGACCCGGCATGGATCCTTCTTCCTCTTCCGCACACACAGACTTGACCAAAAGGCACTGGCATAACATCGTGTATCTTCTGATACGCACTTCCGGGGTATTTCCCAAGGTTGGGTGAGCCTACACTGGAAGGAGCTGGAAGCTCTTTCTACACAGAACTACTTGGGAAGGACTGTGAAGCACATACAGAGAGTCTCCTAATTCCAGACTTAACATATCTCCTTAGCCAGATCCCAGAAATTGAGTGAAAAGAGATGTGATTTATCCAGTCGCAGTTTTCCAAAAATCTTGTATTTGCCAATATCACAAAAATATACAAGTACGTGAATATATGAGAGGGTCCTCCCTATGGCTTGGAAAGGGCTCACCTTGAAATTTGAGCATCATTCTCTTCAGAGCCAATCTGTTTTTTTTTCTCTCTTTTTTAAAGGCTGTTTTTTTCATGATTTTCTTTGTTTTTATTTACTTGTTTAGGTGTTTATTTATTTATTTATTTTTAGAGAGAGGAGAAAGAGGGGGAGAGAAACATCAATCTGTGGTTGCCTCTCATGCACCCCACACTGGGGACCTGGCCCACAGCCCAGGAAAGCGTCACTCTGTTTGTAAGTACATGTATGAATGTAGTGTCATAGGGAGCACAGAAGATAGAGTGGCTCATCCTGCCCAAAGGAATAAGAGAAAAACCTTACCAAGGAGATATTTGGTCTTGCAGGCATAAAAGAGGCAGCAGGTAGAGAAAACACTGGTCCTAAAAAGCAACAAGAAACACTTATAATGGGTGGATTTAATAGCTTTAAATACAGAGTCCAGCAGAAGTAACAGCTGCTTGAGTGTGGTTAGTAGGGTAATAATATGGGTGTAATATTTATAGTTTTTAATTTGAACATTTCACCTAAAATGTCATATGGTGTGATTCAGTGTGATATTGTTATGTTACAGAATTACATGCTTATGATTTTATAGTAAAAGATTTTGTGATAAAAAGGGGCATTATTTGTGCTGTACCCTGTATTTGGTTTGGATAAGCATTCTGAACTTGAATGTTTATCTCAACTCTAGCTGTTTTCTGAAAAACAACTACATCTAGCAAATATGAACGTAAATGTTCTGAGAATAGACTCTTTTGTTAGATTATTACTGCCTCTATGAAATTTTGCCTGAAGAATACTTGTCTTGCTTTACAGTAAGTATGAGCCTAAGTATTTAGGCTAGATTTTTTAAAAGGAAGGTACAAGTTATCAATGTCATTTATAATATAGATCAAAGAAATTAGTGTAGCTTTAATTTCCTGCCCAGACTCTTATTGCTTTACTATTCTTGTGACTTTACTTCCTGTCCTCCATCTATTTCCTTCCTTTTCAATACTCCATTTGTTAATGGACTGGATGCTCGTGTCCTCCCCAAAATTCATACATATGTGGAAATTGTATCCCCAGTGTGACTGTGCTTAGAGGTGGGGCCTTGGGAGGTAATTAGGTGGTGAGGGTGGCACCCTCAGAAATGAAATTCCTGCCCTTGCAAGAAGAGATCCCAGAAATAGCTCCAAAACTTTCACCATGTGAAGTCACAGTGAGAAGTCAGCAGTTTGCAACCCAAAAGAGGTCTTTCACCAGAACCTGACTATGCTGGTACTCTGATCTTGGACTTCTGGCCTCTAGAACTGTGGGAAATCAATTTCTGCTGTTTATAAGCCACTCACTCTGTGGTACTTGTTATAGCAGCCCAAATTGACTAAGACATCTTTAAGTAAGAATTCCCCTTCTCCTCCTTCCCAACCCTTTCTAATATGCCCTCCAGAAAACATCCTCCAAAAAAGAAACTTCCTTATTGTTCTGCCATAGTTTTACTCTGAGATCCCATTCTTCTTTCTGTTGAGGGAGGTCACAAGTTTTAGCTACTAAATTTAGGGTAGCCGTACAGTTTACTGTCCTAACTGGAACACTTCAGATAGAAGGAGAAAAAAGGGAGGGGAAGGATTGGGGCTTTGTTTATTACAACAGCATAATGAACATAAATTTTAACTGTCTGGGCAATAAAAAACATATGCCACTCTACCTTAACCTCAAATAACATGGGACTAAAGCTCTATAAGAACAAATTATAGCTCTTAAATTTCCATTGTCACTTCCAAAATATTTTTTCACTATTCATTAACAATTTATCATCCAGGGAATGGCATTGCCAGTCTAGAACTGTAGTTGACAGCTACAATTATCAGGTGAAATCCAGCCCACTGCCTGATGCTGTAAATAAATTTGTATCAGAACCCAGCCAAGTTCTTCATTTATATACTATTTGGCTGATTTCAGCTACAATAACAAAGTCGAGTGCTTGCAACAGACACAGAGTGGCTTGTAAATTGTAAAATATTTACTGTCTAACTATTATGGAAAAATTTTGCTGATCCCTTTACTTCATGAGCTTCATGAGGGCTGGGGATGCTCTGCCTATACACCTCATCCACCATGAATATTTGAACAATAGATCAAGCACATAGTAGATGTTTAATATTTGGTTTATAGATAAATAATGGCATGCAAAATAAAACAAAACCACAGTAATGAGTAGAGTGTGATATGGTACATGAAAAGACATATCATAGATCAATCAAATGATTTCTGTTTCGAAAATAGAAAATGCAGAATCTCTGTAAGATTTGTCAGTATTTAGTATATAAAAATTGAGTTTATACAAAAGGAAAAAGACATATTATTAAATACATGTATTATTAAATTGAAAAAAATTATACTTTTGAAAAAATTGTATATTTACATTAAACTCTTTATGTGCAAAAGAACTTTTTTCTAGTTAGATAGGAACCCCAGTTTGACAACCGTCTGCCACTGAACTATGCCCCTTCCCTCAACCGCAGAAGCGACCCTCTTTCTACACACTGAGAGGTTTCACTCCATCTATTTTTATTTTTCCCTCTAGGGCTTTTCTGACTTTTTCTCAAGAGGAAGTTGTGAGATATGAAGGTTTGAATCCTGGCTTGCTTTCTAGTTAGTTAATTTAGGCAAGTGTCTTAAACTTTCTGTACTTTCCTTAGCTTCTCTTAAAAATAAGCATAGCGCGGCAGTTGGTAGCTGGTGAGGCAGCGACGCTATGTTTCCCATTGAGGGCCTGGCGCGGAAGTGGGACCCCCGAGGAGATGAAAGGAAAGATGAGCGAGGATGTGATTTCCTCCATAAAGAACTTCCTCATTCATGTGGCCCCGCTGCGAGTGACTCCTTTTATCTTAAAGAAATTGGACAGCATGTAAGGATTGGACATCACATGTGAATGCAGGATTCGAACAACCGGCTTACAGTTTCTACTCTGCAAAAGAATCTGCAAATGAATAGGCCCAGAAAGATGTAAGAGACCCTTTCATTGAATGGACATAAAACTTCTGCTTGTTAAGAACAAGTTTGGTTGTGGTAACTGACCTTCATAGCTAAAATAGAAAGCTATTTGGGAAGTATGAAAAGACATTTCTTATGCTTGTGATATTCAGCCTCCATGAATGTGGCTGTAATTGTAAGTAATGTCAAATTCCATTTTCTAGAAAGTTTTACATAAGAGAATCATGTCTGCCATAGCCCTGTCTTGTCAGTCATTTCTGTTGGCCTTTTTGCTTCTGTCTGGAATGTATTCACTGAAGAGCTCCTTGTGACTAGTTATGTTTTATGGAAGCCAGCACGCAACTGCAACAACATTTAAGCACAGGAACCATTAGTCTGTATTTTTAATAAATGTACCAATTAGGAAAAAATAAAGATAAGAATAGTCATCTCCTAGATGCTTCATAAGTTTGTAAAGTGCTAGCACATTGTCTGATTAGTAGTAAGTCTTTGACAAAAGTTAACTGTAAGTAAAGTAATATTTAAGTTCCTTATCTAAATATTAATGTATGAAATGTCCCATGTCTCTCTATATTTACTTCTATATGACTTTCCCTTTATAATCAAGCTTTTCACTCCCAGAGATAATTACTGCTAATTTGGGAGTCTTCATTTTCATTCTACACATTTAAATGGGATAAGTCTCTGCATGCTGCTTTGTAACCTTTTTACATTTGTTAATATTTTATGAACATTTGAATGCCTAAATATTTTTGAACATTCTACATAATATATAATATAAAGAACACTTTAATGGCTGCATATTGTTTCATCTCATGGATATACCATAAATTATTTAATCAAATTGTTAAACGTTAAAGGTTGTTGTTGTTGTTAAGATTGGTATAATGAATCACCCATGACTCAAATTTTAACAATTATCAACTGAGGGTCAGTCTTACTTCAGTTGTACACTCACCCATTCCTCAATCTACCTTTTTAACATAACCACAGTACCATTATTACACCTTAAAATTTTTTAAATAATTATTTCTGTTCATCAAATATTAAATATCTAAGCAGCACTTACAAGTCTTATATCTTCTCCCTCTCTTTCCCTTTTTCCCTCTCTTTTTCTCCAAATTGTTCAATTCAACACCCATATAAGATCCATACACAGCAAATGGTCAAAAAGTCTTCAATCAATAGATTCTTCTTCATCTCTTTTTTATAACCTTGCAATTTATTTGTTGGAAAAAATGAATAAGTAAGTTAATGAATCTATAGAATTTCTCATGTTCTGCATTTTGCTGATTGCATTATCATGGGTGCCATTTAACATGTTCTCTATCAGCTGTATTTCCTAGAAACAGGTTTCTAGAGCTAGAATTTTGCTCAGATTCAGGTTCCATGTTTTGGGAATAATATTTCATAGGTGGTATGGTTGTGTTGCCGTTAGATAATACAGCATATTGGATTGTCTGATTTTTCTGATGTTAGCAGCCATTGATGATCAAAGTCTAGATCCATTAATGTATTAGCACTATAAAATCAGCATTAATTTATCAGCATTAATAATTAATATTCTTAGCATGTAAAAGTCATATTCTAATTATAATAGTTTTGCTAATATAAATAGCATACAATAGCTAAAATTTCATAGCTAAATATTTGTTAACAACTATGTGTATATGTTTATATTTTTAAAAAATTTGTAGAAATTAAATATCTGAGTCAATGGAAATTTACATTTGGAAATTTACATTACCATACATATTGCCCAACTTCCCTTCAGGAAAGTTATACACACTAGCACACCAATGTTGAGTTATTTTGTTTGCCAACAGTGAAAAACTTATAGACTCTTTGTAATATTTTTCTTACTAATAAGATTAAGCATGATTTCCTTACATTTCAATTTGCATTTCTTCTTTTATGAGTTGTCTCCTGCTCTTTTACCATTTTTCTGTTGGGTATGTATCCCCTTTTTTCCTATTTTTTGAACATATTTAGTTAATTATTATGGAAATGTCATCCCTGATGTGTGGTCCTACTATGACATACAAAGACACCACATACCTACCATATTTTTTGGACTACAAGACACACTTTCCTCCCCACCCCAAATTTGGGAGGAATCATGGTTGTTAATGCTGCTGTTGAGTTCTGTGTACATTTACATTGGTGAAATATTATGTTACTTATATTATTAAATATTTTACCACATTTTTTGCTTCAAATTTTTTTGCCCATTTTCCTCTAAAACCTAGGTGCATCTTGTAGTCTGAAAAATATGATATATATCATCCAATTGTTCTTTGAGCTGTGCTTATTCTTTTTGAAAGAGTAGTGCTACTAAAATCCAATACTCTTCTTTGCCCCTATCGTTCCAATGAGCTGCTTCTCACCAGGGCCTCTATGACCTAATTTCCAATGCCAAGGAAAGTGTATCAATCTTAACAGATTTTGAACATAGTGCTTCCTTTTTCCCTGTCAACTACTAAATCCTCCTGAAACTCTATGATCTATTACTAATTGTGAAAATCATTTACTTTGTCCTTCTGCCTATTTAATTAGTCTCGGTCTCCTTCATGGGTCATTTTGTCTCTGTCAGCAATTCTCCAAATTTCTCCTAACGTTATTCTCCAAATTTCTGTCTAGGTCTTTGTCTCTTATCATTTCATTCCCTAATGAAACCTAAAATGAATGACTCTTACTATAGATCTATATCTAGAGTGTGTATCTTTTGATACTTGGAGTGGCACATACAAGTGTCTTCTTGTATATATCTAATTAGAGAAGTCACAGATACCTCAAAAATTGTATGCAAAACTGCATACGTCATCTCTTACCTCCACCCAGTATTGCATACTTTAATTAATGGTCTTATCATTTATCTCACTGGTCAAACCAGAAATCTATAGTCCTGCTGTTACTCTTGTAATATTGGAGAAATTATGATATGGGAAAAGCATGTGTTTTGAATCCAAACCTACCAAGCATTAACTCTAGCTCTTCCACTATTTAATTGGTTATCTTTGGCATATAAAAAAGTATTTTTTGATCTCTAAGTCTCTCTTCTGTCAAAATGGGGTAGCACTAAGTTCTCAGATTTGTGGAAGTAAATATTAATGTATATAAAAGTACCTACTATGAAATATACAGTAGACTTTCAAAACATACTAATTTGCCCTGCCTCTCTCTTCATTGATCACACATCCAATTCACCAAGACCTTAATCTCCTTCCTATATGTTTTCAAATCCATTCCTTCTTTTTCATCTCTATTACTACTGCCTTGGATTAGGCCTTCATTATTGCTTGTTTGGACTGACAATTTCTTCAACTAGCCTTCCGATCACCGGTCATTCTCCAACTCATTCTTTATGACTAGAATGTGCTTTTGAAAATTTATGCCTGACTATATCATGCCATTGCTTTAAAATTATCAATAGTTTCTGATACCTTCAGAAAAATAAATCAAAACCTTCTTACTAATACAGTTTAAGTCATTATATTTGTCTCTGTCTATTTCTCCTATCTTACCACTTGCCATAGCTCCCTCTTAATCCATGTACCTCCCTCATTTTTTCCTATTTTTCCCAAACCATACCCCCAAATGCAATTCTCCAATTCTAACTAAAACTACTTATCCTACAATGAAGTATTCTAACAGGGTGAAACAAAACTGTCTCCAGAAGAGACTAATCATCTGAGAGATGGAAACTTTTCCAACTATCTATGCCCCTCTCCATTTGGATAACCTGAATACACTTTCCTGTGAACCATTGTAATAGAAAGCTATTGCCATAGGAAGAGAACATGATGCATCCTTCAAATGAGTTGGAGCAGAAAATAGTGTGATAACCATTGTTATAGATTTATATAAGGCATCTCATATTGAATTACCTCTTTTATTTCTCTGCCCTCATAGACTCTTGTACATTTCTCCATTGTGTCATAGGGGAAATTATATTGTCTTTTAAAGTACAATCTCTCTTATTAGACTGTGAGTTCCTTGAGTATATCCCAGCTTGTGTTCCAATGACTAGTATATGATAAGTACTAATACCAATTTCACAAGTGAAAGTTGAATCCATAGTTATTAAAGGTTCATTCAAAACTCATTGAAATGGTAATAAATCCTATCCTAATAAATTCTATAAGATGATCTCAATTTTCACTACATCATAATTTCATTGTAGTACACTGTCCTACAGCCACAATGAAGATTTCCAACACATGTGAACAAAAGAAAGCTGCTGCCCAACTTGCTAGACTCTGGCATATGAAGTATAATAACTGCATGAAACAGAAAAGGGAAAGCTTGTTAATTCATAAAACAAACAAGTTCCTGGCTCTTTTGTGAGGGTTGTGTTGTTTGCATGGGCCTGTGCAAAGGACAAATCAAAGGAGCCCATGTGCTTGAAGGAAGACCTCCTCTCTGTAGTTTGCAATCGACAGTGGTCAAAGGATGGTGGATGCCCTGTGCCTAAGGCAGGACTGCTTCAATGCCAGACTGGAGGCCTTCTGCTACACAAGTCAGAAGGGATTCGTTGTGCTCAGAGTAAGACTCTAATCTGCAGAAATCCATGCTGCCATAGCAGAGGGAAAAGTGGGAGCCCAGAACTAGTCATATTACCCATAAGATCTCCCTCCTATGTCATTGCTCCTACTCACAGCCTGGCCACCATTCTCAGCCTTGGAAATATTAAGACTAACTTCATTAATCCTCTTATACCTGTTGATGTCAACCATCTGGAGAACCCCAATATCCCTAGATTATCTGGGTTATAAACTGCCTAGTGCCTTTTCTGAGCCCATAGTCCACTCTTCCCATCTCTCCTCACTGTGCCCATTGAAATGCATGGTAGGTTATTAACAATTTCTTCTATAACCTCAAAATCTCTTGTGAACTCTCACTTCATCTTCATGCTTTCCTGGAAACCTGTTTTGTCCCTGAGGACCTTCCTTATTTATATATAGTCTTCTCAAATGATGGCTAATTTCTTTTCCACTCTCTTCTTAAAATGGGCCTAGAGAAGAGGTAGGTCTGTTCCTTGCTCTTCTTTGTCACTTTCAGCCCATTTTCCTTTTCTCTGAAAGCACTCTGCTTTCAGACCTGAGACCTCAGTTTATGTCTTTGGTGCAGTCATCTATAACCCCCAACATCAGGTCATCCCCCCTTATCCAATTAGAATGAGAATCATTCACTCTTTTGATCACTGTCAGGCTCTCCATTATCACTTCTGTCAATTTTTTTGTTGGTTGCAATATCTATGTAAATGGTCCTTTCATTTCCCTAGCCTCCTAATTCCTGCGACATACGGTAGTTCTATTTTTTAATTTTTTGAGGAAACACACTGTTTTCCACAGTGGCTGCACCAACTTAAATTCCCACCAATAGTGTACAAGGGTCCCCTTTTCTCCACATCCTCACCAACACTTGTTACTTGTTGACTTTTTTGATAGTAGCCATTCTGACAGGTGTGAGGTGATATCTCATTGTTTTGATTTGCATTTCTTTGATGATTAGCAATGTTGAGCATCTTTTTATATGACTTTTTAATACATAATCATAAAGTAACACTTTTCTCATAGTTTTCATTTTGAACTCCTGCAGCAAGGATTCTTTTCATTTTGCTTTCTACCATTTTTGGTACCAAACAAACAGAAGAATAGTTTTATGTAAATGAGTTTTAATACCTACGCAGATTTACAAATAAATTATCACTGTTAGAAACATATTAGGTTGCATACGTTCTTTCAAATTAGTATTTTGGGTTTCTTGGGATAAATTTCCAAAAGTGGAATATACGCACCCCTATGTTCATTGCAGCATTATTTACAATAGCCAAAATTTGGAAGCAGCCCAAGTGTCCATCAGTAGATGAGTGGATAAAATAGCTATGGTACATTTACACAATGGAACACTACTCAGCTGTAAAAAAAAAAGGAAAATTTTACCCTTTGTGACTGTGTGGATGAGCCTGGAGAACATTATGCTAATTTAAATAAGCCAGTCAGAGAAAAACAAATACCATATGATTTCATTCATATGTGGAATCTAATGAACAAACTGAACTAACATGCAAAATAGAGACAGACTCATAGATAGATGAATGACAGCTCTGAGGCAGAGTTGGCCAGTGGAGGGATCAAGCAAAAAAGAAAAAAAAAAACTTATGGAAGATGGAGATATAGATAAACATGGCTTGCCTCTTTGCACAACCTCAGTAAAAATTATAATTAAACTACAAAACAACTATCACCCAGAATCATCAGAAAATCAAGCTGTATGGAAGTCCGACAACCAAGGAATTAAAAAAGTCACATGCATCCAGATGGGTAGGAGGGGCAGATATGTGGAACAGGCAGTCCCACGCCCACATGTGGTAGATAAATATCAGGAGGGATACCTAGGAAGTGAGGGATCCCAGTCCCACACCAGACAACCCAGCCTAGGGTTCCAGTGCCAGGAAGATAAGTCCCCATAAATTCTGGCTGTGAAAACCATTGGGGGTTGGGTGGGTGGAAGAAACTGTGGGATTCTCAGGAGTGTCCTCTTAAAGGGCCTGCAACAGACTTAGGACTTATGCAAACTCACTCTCTCTGAGCTCCAGCACCCAGGTAGCAGCTGAAAGGCCACTAGTGGCATACGGGGAGAAACTGAAATGTCTGGCATCAGGGTGACAACTGCCTCCCAGTCAAAATTTCAGAGGTCAAGCAGTGGCATTGTCCCCATTCTAAGCCCTCCCCCACACTGTCACAGAGCAGCTACATCATATCAGAGACTCCATCAATCTGGTTCATGTGGGTTGGCCCACCCTGGTGATTACTTAAGGCTCCATCCTATCCAGCTTACTGGTGTGCTTTTCTACAATAGGCCAAGCTACTAAGACAGGGAGTTAAGGCAGCTCTACTTAATACATAGAAACAAACACAGGGAGACTGTCAAAATGAAGAGACAAAGAAATATAGCCCAAATAAAAGAATAGAACAAAACTCCAGAAAAAGAACTAAACAAAATGAAATAAGCAATCTGTCAGATGCAGAATTCAAAACACTGGTTATCAGAATGCTCAAGGAACTCATTGGATATTTCAACAGCACAAAACAGACCCAGGCAGAAATGAAAGTCACAGTAAATGAAATAAAAATTTATAGGGAATCAACAGTGGAATGAATGAAGGCAAGAATCAAATCAGTGATTTGGAACACAAGGAAGAAAACACACATTCAGTCAGAAGAGCAAGAAGAAAAAAGAATTAAAAAAAATAAGGATAGGTTAAGAAACCTCTGGGACAACATCAAACATACCAACATGTAACTCATAGGGGTGTCAGGAGAAGAGAAAGAGCAAGAAGTTGAAAACTGATTTGAAAAAAATAATGAAAGAAAACTCCCCTAATTTGGTGAAAGAAATAGATATACAAGTACAGGAAGCACAGAGAATCCCAAACAAGATGGACATGAAGAGGACCACACCAAGACACATTATAATTAAAATGCCAAAGTTTAAAGATAAAGAGAAAATCTTAAAAGTAGCAGGAGAAAAGCAGCTACCTACAAAGAAGTTCCATAAGACTGTCAGCTGAATTCTCAAAAGAAACTTTGTAGGCTAGAAGAGGCTAGAAAGAAGTATTCAAGTGATAAAAAGCAAGGACCTACAACCTAGATTACTTTATCCAGCAAAGCTATCATTTAGTATTGAAGAGCAGATAAAGTGCTTCCCACAAAAGGCAAAGCTAAAGGAGTTCATCTTCACCAAGTCATTACTATAGGAAATGTTAAAGAGACTTATTTAATAAAAAGAAGAAAATCAAAACTACGAACATTAAAATGACAATAAATTCACAGCCATCAACAGTTGAATCTAAAAAACAAACTAAGCAAACAAGCAGAACAGAAACAGAATCATAGATATGGAGATCTTCAGGAGGGTTATCAGTTGGGAGGAGGAAAGGGGAGAATGGGGGGAAAGGTTCGGGAATTAAGAAGTACAAATTGGTAGGTACAGAATAAACAAGGGGATATCGAGGACAGTATAGGAAATGGAGTAGCCAAAGAGCTTCTGTGCATGACCCATGGACATGAACTAAAGAGGGGGGATTGCCAGAGGGATTAAGGGGTACCGGATGGGGGTGGCAAAGGGGGAAAAATTGGGACAACTCTAACAGCATAATTGATCAAATATATTTTAAAAGAAGAACTTATGGACACAGACAACAGTGTGGTGATTGTGGGGGTAGGGAGGAGAAGAGGGTGGGTGGAGGTAAAAGAGGGTATGGGGGGATAAATGGTGATGGGAAAAATGCAATACAATATAAACTATAAAAAAGAAAAAATCTGCAAAAAGCTTATTTTGGCATTTAATTTTATTGTCACTACTACAGAATGGTAATTTACTTACCTTAAAGTTACTTCAAGAATAAATGCACTTACCTAATTCAAAACCTCAAACTTTGGTTACAATCTGGTGTTAACTAAATGAGTACTGTAATTTTAAATTCTAGGGATGGATTAATGTTAAACGACCTACAAATTATTTTCCATATACATAATTGAGTTATTATCTACAAGGAAAGTATAAAAATAAATAATATGTGTTTAAATTATACTGACAGAGAAAATTTGATATTAATTTTTCAATGAGATTGCAATAATTCTTTTAATTAAAAATATTAGAATTGCAAGTTTCAGATAATGCTTATAATGTCAAGATAACTAAGTCACAGGAATGTAATGTACAGCATGGGGATTATAGTCAATAACATCATAATAACTTTGTACAAGGCCCGTTACTAGACTTATCATGGTGACCACTTCATGAAGTATATAAATGTGGAATATCTGTATTGTACATCTGAAACTAGTATGATATTTTAAGACAACTATACTGTACTTTAATAACAAATATATAAATAAAAATTTAAAAAATTCTAATTATTTTTGCTTCCCCTAGTTTTTAAATACAAATCCTATCTACATATAATATGAATGTTATACATAATAGGCATATACAAATCATAAGTGTAGATCTCAGTTAACTTACACCAAGTATAACCTGCCTTCATATCAAGAAAGATGAGTGAGTACCTCCTTATTTTATACAGTAAGTGTGGATCTAGATGTGAATGTAAATTTGTTTAAATTAATAATTGCTATCAACATGCCTCTGACTTTATTTCCAGTCAAAATTATCTGAAATTATTTTTAGAGTTAGAGCCCAGTGATTGTGAAATTATCTATGTGATAAACTAGGAAAACTACATGATAGTTTCAATATAAAGTCCATATGAGTAAACAACATGCTCTCAAACAAAAATGAAATTCTTATATTTAAAAGCAGTTTCATGTTATATTTTGTTGGCTATATCATGCAGATAAATACGCATGTATAAAAAGTATCATGTTGATAGAAAACCATTTAATTGTTACAATTAATTTATTTACATATAAAATAAGTATTTTATTTGCTTTCCTAGACCAAGTTGGTGAACAGCATACTTGGTCATAATAAATAAAAGATACTGCCAGCTTCTTTCTTCTAATGAGCAGTATTTTAGAAAGATCAATACATGGATATGTTGATGTGGTCAGATTTACACCCTACTGGGCAAGAGATAAAAGAACATTCATATACTATTAGTACAAGTTAGTAATGAAATATTTTTCATTATACTTTCCTGCTTGAGAAATAACAAAAAAAATTATTACTTCCAAAGGTGTATCTCTTTTTATAGCTCTTTGTTCTAAGGTAGTCTTTTGTTTAATTCTTCGAAAGTAATTTATCTATTTTAATAGCAGTAACTTATTAGCAGCATCTACATATGAAGATCTATGTGAGAATAACTTCTTTAGTAACAAGAATAGCACTGTGCACATCATGCTCAGTACGCAACTGCTAAATAAAAGATCAATGTAATATTGCAAAAGTTTGAATCTGTTTAGCAGCAGACCTAGTAAACCAAACCAACAACTAAACCAGCTGTAGGCAACTAATTCCAGATTCAAACTAATAGCAGACAGGTTACAAATAGCTAAGGGGAGAATTAGCATAAACCACTAGGTGCCACTGTTTTGTGAAAACGTTCATTAAATGATATAATTGATCTGTATATTTCTTTCTTTTCTTTAAAAAAAGTGTCATATTGAATTGGGATAAGGTATTGGCATATTATACAATGAGCATGAGTTCTACAATGAGCATAATTCTTTGCCTGTGATTCGTCAAACCCTCAACAAAATAAAAGCAATATAATATTTGAAAGAAATAATAAAACAAAAAATATTATTATCAATACAAATCTTTGGCTATTACACCTAAACCATCATTGAACAATAATGTAGGGATTTGTGAAGTGAAAACTTAAGTGATTGCAATATACATAATAAGTTGGCTGCATAAGCATCTTTATACTGTGGCAAATCACTTGGTTCCAAAATATTTTCTTTTCCTACATGATTGCTTAGAGAAAGTTAGAATGAAATCACATTTAAGTTAATGTAAGAAAATCTTTTTATTTTATTTTATTGTAATTGCTGTTCAAGTACAGTTTTCTGTCTTTTACTCCCATCCCAGCCCACAACCGCGCCCCCCGCCCCCAGTCAGAAAATTTCTTTAAAGGAACTGCTTTAATCCATCAATTGGCATTGTCCCCAAATTGGATATAAATGGACCAGTACCAAAACTAAGAAGGATAAGATTATCTTCAGAAGTAACCAACCAGCCCATTGATATCCAAACACAGAAGACTCTTTTCTTATTTATATGCTGAGTTTTAAGGGCTATTTGCTCCCAAGGTTTATAACATGGTATTTTAATACCTATGAAAATTTGGTGGAAAGTTGTAAATAGATGAGTTTTTAAATTTCCCAAATAACTTTGAAGTCCAAGGGATATTTTTAAAGTATCCTTTTAAATAGACTAAGGGTTTTTCCTACCTAACAAGGTAATTGTAGCCATTAATGTTATGAATAAGATATAATCTTATTAAACAACTATCTGATAAGCTGTCATCTATTTAATTTTTAAATATTCAAGATAATATGGTCAATGCACTTCTTTAGTTATCTATTGCTAATGACATATTACCCCAAAGTCAGCAAATTAAAAATAACAAACATTCATTGTTGTCTCAGTTTCTGAGGAGTCCAGGAGTAGTTGAGCTGGGTGGTTCTGGCCAGGTTCCTCACAGGCGTCAGAGTTCCTCTGTCAGCCAGGGCTGTGGTCAAACAGGACTCAACTGGGGATGAAAGGTCCACTTGCAGGTTCCTTTACATGTTGTTTGCAAGCCCCAGTTTCTCTCGGCCTTTTGGCCAGACTCCAGTTTCTCACTATGTAGGCCTCTCCTGAGTGTTGCTCGTAATATTGTAGCTTGCTTCCCTGACAATGAGTAATAGGAAAGAGATTCAGCACCCAAGAAAGAAGCCACAGTCTATTTATAACCAAGTCCCAGAAGTGACATACCAGTATTTCTTTCATATCTTAATCATTAGATGTGTGTCATTAAGTCCAGCCCACGATCAAGGGGAGGCAGTTGCACAATGGCACACATACCAGGAGTTCGAGATCGGCACCTTGCAAGCTGCCTACCACATCAACCAACACCCAAATCTAAGGTGCCTATCGAGTACCTTTTAAAGTGACTAAAAGGTTTTCCAGAACTGATATTGACTATTAAGCTCTCATAACTAATTTTATGTTTTATATATTCAAGGTAATATTGTTATAGCATAAAGATACGAATTTCATGGAGTCTCTAAAAGAGAAACAGTGAGTTGATTCTGTCACTGGATCTTCACACAACCAACACCGTTTCCTTGAGTAACAGAAGTAAATAACTAATTAGGATATAATAGTTTGACGACATTGTTTCCTGAAATTACTGAACACTCTTCACCATAACTCTATATATTATGTACATACAAACAATATGATCTTGGCAGAGTGATGGTTTATTGCAATACTGTCTAAAGATTTGTCTGTCTTTATGAATAACATGAAAATTCCTGACGAGTCCTCTTAAAATGATTGTTAAACAGCTTTATTTCTTGATAATCTAGAAGGTGAGAGAGATCTGGCTTTGTCTTCTCTTGTCCTATAACTAATTCCACTGATTGGCTTGTTTTTCACCCTTGGGGGGTTCCTTAACTCCCCAAGCTGTGGCCTTGGTGAAGGAGATAATATCTTCAGAAAGGGAAAATGAAAACTTTTACATTGTATTGTATTTATCTCTGGTGATTCATATGAAATAATTTCCCAAGATCCTAATAAACTCTGAGTAACCTGTACAATTATGGCTTTGTCGTAGAATGGATACACAATAACTCTGTGGAATGACTAACCTTGCAAACCTGAGAACTGATTGGACCATGCATACATACCCTTGCTTCCCCTTCTTTTAAAGGAACTTTAGCACTCTTTTAAAAACATCCTCTTCTATGACTTTTATTTGTTTGATAATTGCTGTAGTTTTGGAGTGTATCTTACAATAAATACCTGGTTATCCCAGCAGCTCCTCTGCCAATTAGAACGAACTTGAAGGATTTTAGAGAACAAACTGATAGCTGTCGGCGTGGAGGGGGTCTGGGGCTTGGTGAGAAGGGTGAAGGGATTAAGCAAAGAAAAACAAAGAAAGACTCAGGGACACAGACAACAGTAGGGTGATTGCCAGAGGGAAGGTGGGTAGGAGGAAGTAGAAGTGGGTGAAGAAGGGATAAAAGATGGCGAAAGGAGACTTAACTTACAGTGGTAAGCACACGATACAATCTACAGATGATGTATCATAGAACTGTGTACCTGAAATCTATACAATTTTATTAACCAATGCCACCACAATAAATCCAAAACTTACTGGTAAACAAAAAAAACCAGCTTTGGAAAAAAAAATAAGAAGCCACAGAAGAACCTAATATCATTATTTCTTGAAATTGTTTAAAACAATCACACCTAGTGATAGCAAGGGCTATTCCTGAAAGCACATACACACACAAAATTTACAGTCATATCATGTCCTTTTAGAATCTGTGAATGTGGCCTTATTTGGAAACAGGGCCTTTGTGATGTGGTCAATTTAAAATGAGGTCATTATTGCACTAGGGTGGGCCCTAAATCCAATATGGCTGGTGTCCATATGAGAAGAAATTTTCTTTCAGAGACAAACACATGGAAAGAAGGAATGTAAACACAGAAGCAAAAACGGGAGCATTGCGTGTAAGAGCCAGGGACCACCAAGGATGGCTGGTGACCACCAGGCTATATAAGAGGTGAGGCAGGATTCTCCCCTAGAGCCTTCAGAGGGAGGGAGCATGACCCTGCTGACCGCTTGATTTAAACTTCTAGCCTCCAGAACTGTGAAAGAGTAAATGTATTCTTATAACTCCCCCAGTTTTTGGTACTTTGTTACAGCAGCCCCAGGAAATCAATAGATCTTTCTCCACTAAAATGAATGAGAATTTAGCAGAACAAGAAAGTTGAAGTCGTATTTTAAAGACTTGCTTCAGATTAGTATCATTTAAACCTTCCTTTTAGAGAAACAGAAACCCCATACAGTGCAGAATCTAACACCTACTCCCTAAAATCACGCACTACTGGAGAAGGCAGTGTTGTCCCATCCTCCTCATTGTCCCAGTGATAAGTGCAAAGAACAAAATATACTGGTAACTGAATTACAATCATAGCTTTATGCATTTAGCTAATTAAAACTGTAGAGAATATCTCCTTTTCAGATATAATTATAGGGTCTGGGCAATTTGATACCTTTTCTGTATAATCAGATTGGCATTCATTTTTCTCTTATACCTAATAATTTCTTCAGCTCTGTATGTAATTTTATTTAAATATTTTGGGGTCAAGACTAGGGAAGCGATAAAAGGAAATGTAGAAACAAAGATAAGTCAAAGAAGGAAGGTGTTGAACAAAAGAAGAGTCAACTCTGTCAAATGCGACAGACTCCAAGTAAAATACTGGCTGGGAACTATTTCTTGACATCTTTGGTGCCTAAATAAGTTCTTTGAGCAGAAACCAAACTGTGGCAGACTCAGGACTGAATGAGAGGTGAAGAAATAGAGCTGAGAGTACTCTGCTCTACCAAGTTTGGTTTTGAAAGGAAGGAAGGAGAGGGGGCAGTTATCAGATGTTATTTTTAGATCAAGAGACTGGCAGTGTTTGATTCAAAAAGGGGAGTCTGAAAGGAAAGAGGGGGAAAGACAGCGATAGGGATAGTTAAAGAAAAGGAGAGAGATAGAGAGGTAGACAGGTGATAGGTAGATGACAGATTAGATGATAGAGAGATAGACAGATACAAAGAAAATAACTAATGAAGATATTTTTTTGAGCAGGAAGGAGCATTAATATCCAGAAAACAATGTAAATTAGTAGTAACTATGGAGATAAACACTGTCCTGAGACCAAAAAAACAAACAAACAAACAAAAAAATTTGACATGGATGCAGCTTTGTTTTCAGGGAGTTAAGTGGAAAGGGACAGGAAATTGAGAACTCTTGATTTCCTGTGAAGTTACAAAGCAAAATCATGTGCTGAGTGTACTTATAGAAATAAACTAAATGTAATACACTAAAATTATTTTGCTTCAAAGTCAAAATAAGGGGAAAAAGACTAAGTAAACAATTGCTCTAAAACAATGTGGAGAGATAATCATTGAATAATGTCAAGTGTGCTAAACAGGGGCTTCTAAGAGGTCCATTAACAGAAATTATGGACTCCACATAGTCCATCAATCTTTTATTTTTAGTTCTTTACAAAACAATAAACGACAGGTACAGACTGTGGTTTCAGATGCTGAGACTGGTAAGTTCTGCTATTTTATCTCTGAAGGCTCTAAGTATCCTGTTTCGATTTAAAACATAAAAAGTGCTTCCTCTAAAAGACATACACTGAGGATGTGGCTTTGTGAGGCACACTTTTACTTTAGTTGCCTAAGTGCTTGTTTTTCAGGGTGTAAGAAAAAGCTGCATGGAAATTGTATTTGATTTCATCTGGTAACACTGCCTTATATTAGGGGGGGAAATATAAGTATATAGCCAGTGTACATACACTGAAAGTTTCTGATACAAATTTTAAAATCAGTAAAATATAGATAAGTAACTTAATGAAACATTTTATGTCAATCAGTTTATGTGGAAAAGAAAGTGTTTTCCTTAGCTAAATATATAATTTGTTCAATCTTCTCAATTAAACGGACATATTCCTAATTGAACATGACACAGATGTGTACTAGAATGCTAAGAGACACAGAATAAACTCTTGTTTGAAAAAAAATAACAGAGAGATATTGTGAAGTACACAGATTCAAGGGAAAAATTTAAAAGTATGTTAGTATCGTTAATATTTGCAACATTTCTGTTTGCTTTTATCAGTATGTTTAAAGGAGTATTCTAGTCAAACAGGGAGAGTGATGGCACAGGTACAGTTTCCACAGTCAGCTCAGGTTCATAGATACTGTAGCCGGATCCACTTCCAGTGAAATCACACAGCACTCAGTATGAGCCAATCTAAACGTGGATGCAAATGATGTCTATTTCTAGCAAATTAATCAATCCTGCCCTTATGGTGAACTACTTTGTGAGGCTTTTCTTCCTGCCCATTGAGTTAATGATGAAAGAGTGAGCAGCATTAAATGTGGTGCCTGTCTTTTTGGCTTTTACATTTCCTACCAAGGATTTTCATTTTTGAATGGATTTTCATTTTGCAAATGATAGCACGACATCAGGTTCAAGAAGACTAAAGAAGACAAAAAATATGGAATCATGGAAATGATTCTAACCGCACTTAAATATGTTTATTGTATTCATGTAAATGAGGTTTCCGTAACTCAAAGCTCAATAGAAATGGAGGTTTCTGATCACCATAGAAATAGAATAACTGCTTTTCTTAAATGCCCCCTTTCTTAATACAACTCAGCAATAACGAAGCATTTCAAGGTTTATTGAGAGTTAGAAAAAGCAGTACGTGGTATGAGAGACCTTATATACTTCACTCAACATAATTGATAATAAAACATTACACTCATGATATTTTATATTTTGTACTTTATTAGATTCATTTTTCATTAAAAAGAGGAAACATTTTTAAATATTTAAGTTGAATAGAAATTTTCTTTTAAATATATATTAGTTAAACCAAGCAGAAAAGTACCAAGCATTAATAGTAATGTGTCACGTCATTTGTAATAGAACAAGAGCACACACAAAAGAGATTAACAATGCTATTATTCTAGAATTTTGACTATTTTCCATGTTTAAGAAAATTTTCACAAGCATGTAGACAAACTGAGTTTTGTGTTTGCAGCTAAGAGACCTAGATAAGCTATAAATTTATCACTTACACTGATTAACACAGTTGTACATACCTAATTTCTGAAAATAGATAGCATGATTAAGTTACCAGTTTGCAGTAATTTAGGTAAACTCTCAGTTTTCAAAACAAAAAAATTATTTCTGTGGTTTGCTTCCCAGGCAATGTTTGGCCCAATGCTTAGACCCTAAGGACCCATCAATATATATTACCAAGATTAGTTATCATAATTTGCATAAGCTTTTATTTGTAAGAATTCTCTTTATAAAACATCACAGGTTATTAGTATCTTGGTTCGTCTTCTAGAGTCTTATTACTTAAATGTGGTCCCTGGATCAGCAGCATTCATGTCTCCAGGAAGCGTGTCAGAAGTGGAGAATCTCAGACTCCATCCCAGACTTGCAGAATCATAATTTAATTTAACAAGGTCCTCAGGTAATTTGCATGTACATTAGAATTTGAGCTGAAATATGCAGGGATTAAAAACCTAGTATACTGGAAGCTTTAAAAATCCTAGATGGTATGGAAAGAACCATAGATCAATTACACTCAACTTTACTTTTTCATATCTTGGGTTTTCTTTTAGAATCAATATATTACAAATGGCAATTGAATGGGTCAGTTTAGGTATAGTCCAGAATTGAGTGGAAATAAGAGATTTTATTTGCATAATACTCTAGGTTGGAAAAGTAAAAGAAAATAGAAAGTATATCAAGGGATTATTAGTGATGCATTTTTTTCTAATTAATTTCATTATCATTTTAAAATCATAATTTCTATGATTTCAATATATCACTGAACCAAATGTAAAAATCTTTAAGTATTCAAGTGATTGAGCAGGCTATTCACTTTCATTGCATGACTCAAAAAGATTTCAAAATCTAAAGAACCTGTAATAGACTGAAAAGTACACAGGACTTGGTTCTGTTTCAATATGACTAACTGTATTACTAAGTTTCCTCCCTTCATGTAATGAGTCCTCTACAAAGATCTATTGAATGAATGAATCGGTGCTAAATTAGAGACAAAGACTATTCTTCCTAGAACAGACTATAAAAAAAAATATGGAGAAATATCCAAAAGGAAGATACATTCAAAATGTTTTTGTTGGACAGTTCATAGAACCAGAAAAGCAATTTGTTATTTCAAAATAAGAATTACATTATCAAAAAGAAAGGATTCTCATGTTTGCTGATCAGCACATTCTCTTCCTGGGGCAAATATGTGTGGGAAGCAATATTGTAATCAGAAAGTTATTGTGAGCTACAGACATTAGATGGATGACTATAATGGCTGCTGCTATTAAGCCTGAAAAACTAATACATAGCTCTTTACCATAAGAATATAGTAAATCCACAGAATAGATGTGTGATTTTCTGGGTTCAGAGAAAACTTTTATCTGATCAGTACAAGAGAAATTTTATTTCTATTTGCCTTTCTAATTCTTCCTTTTCTTCTTTCTTTCTTTTGGAAAAATGCTAGGAATGAAAGGAAGAGTGGGTGGAAGGAGGTTCAGTTCAATTAGAAGCCAATTGCTCCAAAACGTGTCTCTGTGTGTGTGTGCTCGTGTGTGTGTGTGTGTGTGTGTGTGTGTGTGTGTCCTAGTTTGGTTGGAAGGTCTCATTTATCCCTCCTTAGCATTTGCCTAAATTTTTTCATTTTTATTGAAGTATTAATATTTAAAATCAGCAGGGATGCATTTGTAAGATCTGCTCTTTGTATTTCCAGCATCTGTCATCATCTATCAGAAAAATGGTTGTAAAGTAGCAACAAGTTAATAAGCAAGAAAGAAAAATACTATCATTACATATTAATTTTATGTGAGACCTAGCAAATCAATTAAGATTCCAGTGAAACAATATATAGGTAATTCTACAATTTTATTTACCTAGTAAATATAATGCATAATTCAACTAAACAATAAATTCATTAAAATTTGGTATACTAAGAAAATTAAAAAATATTATATTTGCACTGTATTGATTTATTTTATTACATACTCCTGAAAAAATAATTGTTCTGTTGTGTACAAACACATACACATACACATACTGAAATCATAGCCCATGTAATATCCCAGTTGAAAATGTACAAATATAGCCCTGGTTGGTGTGGCTCAGCGGACTGAACGCTGGCCTGCAAACCACAGGGACAGGGTTGCCAGTTTGATTCCCACTCAGGGCACATGCCTGGGTTGCAGGTCATGTTCCCCAGTAGGGGTCACTTGAGAGGCAACCACACATTGATGCTTCTCTCCCTCCCTTCCCCTCTCAAAAAAGAAATAAATAAAATATTTTTTTAAAAAAATTAAAAAATGTACAAATACAACATATAAAGCAAGGGCAATTTGACATTTTGAAGTGTTAAAAAAAGCCTTTAAAACTTTAACCCGGTTTATCGTATTCATTGCATATATTTAGTAAGACATTAGATACTGTGTCAGTACATACTAGGTTTTTTATGTAATATTATTATGGTTCCTAAAATCTATCTTTTTGTGATTTCTACCCTTTAAGACCTCAGATTATTCTATAGTTTAATTTATCTTATGCATCTGAATATTTGTAAAGACATTTTCACATGTGTCCCTGTGTATATTTTGGAAAATTCTGTGGAAAACATGATGTAGAATTTTTCAACAATATAATGCCTGATTTCATAGGAGAGTACATGGTAATTCTAATACTCCTCAATGTATATGAGGGACTGTATTTAAACATTATTATTTATTGAAGATAGATATTTAGTCTGGAGAGGTGTCAGTAACTGTAAATAATCAAGTGCTTCCCAGATCACTAAAAATGAACTAAATGGAAACAAAATCGGTTCAAGTTGAACTGTTATTCAAAAGTTAATTCTAAAATTTACATGGGACTTTATTTTCCTGAACCTTTAAAAAATGACTACAGTAGGGGAATTCCCTCACGTTCCCAGCAGCAAATTCATTCATTTTCTCTGCACTCCTACTTATACAAAGGAACGACTTGTCCAATCAAATCTGTTTTTATATGCACTGTATTGCATTCCCTCTTGTTTGTTCAAGGACTTCACTTCCTCGGTCCTGCCTCCTCTCTCCTCCCCCCTCAATGTCTTCATCTCTTCATGATCAGCCTCTTCCCTTCTGCTGGAATAATTCCATCAACATGCAGATATTCTCTACTAGAGTATTTCCATTTCTAAATCCCTCCCCTAACCTGTCATCTCCTCTAGCTACTGCTACCGCCTTATTTTTCTGCTCCTCTTTCTAGCAAATGTTCATTTTTAATTTTTATTTATCGATTTTTGAGACAAACAGACAGACAGAAATCAATTTGTTGTTCCACTTGCTTATGCATTCATCGCTTGATTCTTCTTTGTGCCCTGACTACGGATCAAGCCTGCAACCTTGGAGTATGCAGACAACACTCTAACCAACTGAGCATCTGGCCAGGGCACAAACATGCTTTGTTTATTCGCTTTACTTACTCTCTCCAACTTCTTTTCTCCAACTGATCCATCGGACTACACCTATTTGACTTTATCTCCCTTTCCACTAACTCTGTCCTTTTCAAGATCATCAACGACTTCAGAGTTGCCAATTCCAATAGGAGTTTTTCTGTTTAAACTGCTTGGCCTCTTGACAGTATTCAACACATTGACAATGCTGATCTGAAAACCTTCCATCCTAGATTTTTTGGCCAAATAGTTTTGAACTTTCAATCCTACCTCACTATGTCCTCTAACTTATCTTCAATTTAGTTCTCTTGCTACTCCTGCCCCAAGGTTTGTTTGCCTCCTCTTCTTTATTATCCACATCTTCCTAGGTTATCTTTTCTTTCTGATAGCTTTAGATAGCATTCCTCTGGTCTTAACATCCAAAATCTGTTTCTCTACGTCAGACCTATTTCCTAGGCCTGAATTTTAACTCGTGAATTCTAACTCTTACATTCACCTGATATCTGAGCAGAAATGTTCAAAAGGTAGCTGATTATTCTTTCCACTAACCTAATTCTCTCCCTCTTTTCCTGGGTTATGCAATGATTCTACCTGTTTGTCAAGAAAAAAAAAAAAAGACTGAAAATCACACTTGATTCCTCTGTGTTCCACACCATCATCCCTGACATCCAATCGATTATCAAGTCTTGTTGGTCTAATTTAAAAATATTTCTTGAATTTATCTAAAAGATGCCGATTCTAATTTTGAACTGCATCTGCTCTGTTCTAAATTATTTCCTGTGTTTTCTAAAATATTGCAAGAACTTTTTAATTATAATCCCTGCTCTCATGAAAAGTTCTCCCATTCTGCAAATTGTGTGGCAAGGGATCTTTTAAAATATCACATCACTTCTTTGTTTATTCTCCTCTAATTTTTCCCCTTTTGTGTCTTTCCATGATCAAACTCTTATTTACCCTGCAAACACAGGTCCTCCATATTACCTCTTGCACTCCATGCAGCAGCTACCTGATCTTCATTCTGCTCTTCCAATATCCATTCCACTCCTACCCTTCACCTGGCACATGCTCATCACTTATAGTTCAGTTCGAAGGTCTCCTTTTTGAAGAAATCTCCCCTTCATCGTATCATTTAAAGTGGTCCTGCCTACTACTCTTAATCATCTCGCTCTGTTTATTTTACCCCACACTGTTCCCACCTGAATTATCCTATTCAGTTTCCTGTTCTCAATCTATTTGTTTGAATGTCCATTTGAATGAAGATCCTGGAGAACATGGACATTGTCTCTGCAAATCAATTTTGATTTTTCCTAGGCCTACGCTTGTATGTGCTCTGTATAGCACTTAATAATAGGTAATGGTTGAATAAATGTATGACTAAATGAATACAATATTTACAAAGTATATTTTTATATGAAAGAGGTCAAGGGTTATGGAGTTGGATAGCATTGCAATCTAACCCAGCTAAGTGACCCAATACCCTCAACTGTCTAAAAAACTCAGAAAATATAGCCGACCTTTGGACAATGCAGGGGTTGAGAGTGCTGACATCCCACTCAGTTGAAAATTCACGTATAACTTTTGACTCTTCCAACATTAATAACCTGCTGTTGACCGGAAGCCTTATTGACAACAGCTGATCAGCACATATTTTGTATGTTATATGTATTGTATACTGTATTCTTATAACAAAGTAAGATAATGAAAACAAAATGTTAAGAAAAGCATAAGGAGAAGAAAATACATTTACAGTATTTGTTGAAAACAAAATCTGCTTATTAGTGGACTCATGCAATTCATACTCACGTTGTTCAATGTCAACCGTGTAAATATCCCAATCAGACATGGAGGGACAACACAGCTGAGAGAATAATAATAAAACAAGTAAGTTACAGGGACACTTTTTCCTTTTTAAAAAAGTTACAACAAAAGTGTATATAACTGCAGAAATCTTAGCAAATATATATAAAAATAATCTGAGACTACCTGCTATCCAATCAACTGAATAAAATCTCAATATTTTATTACATAATTTCCAAAAAACTTTCCCAATGAGATCTACATATGGTTATTGAGCTTGTGACTAGTGCAAATAAGGAATTGAATTTTTAGTTACTTATTTACTTATCAATTTTTAATAAAGTTAAAACTAAAGTGGTATAAAATTTTTTTTTCAGTCCTGGCTGGTGTAGCTCAGTGGATTGAGCACAGGCCTGCGAATCAAAGGGTCGTCAGTTCGTTTCCCATTCAGGGCACATGCCTGGGTTGTGGGCCAGTTCCCAGTAGGGGATGCACGAGAGGCAACCACACATTTATGTTTCTCTCCCTCTCTTTCTCTCTCCCTTCCCCTTGCTCTAAAAATAAATAAATAAAATCTTAAAAAGAAAACACCATTTTTTTCAAACACTACTTTATTGTTTGGTATGACCATATTTTTCTTTAATGAAAATATAATGTCTGAATTGAGATGTGCTGTAAATGTAAAATATACACTAGATTTTAAAAGCATAGTATAAAAATGTGAAAGGTCAGTAATAACTTTTTTATGCATGACATGTTGAAATGACAGTATTTTGGATGTAATAGATTAAGTAAAATATATTTTAAAATTTAATCAATTTGTTTTTAAAATTTTTAAAGTGGCTGTCAGAAAATTTAAATCACATCAGTGGCTTATATTATATTTCTATTTCAATTTCTGTTTAAATATTTCTATATTAGAAATATAACAGAAATATTTCCAATATTTCCATTTCTATACTTATACATACACACTTACATATATATACATACACACATATATATTGTATGTACACATACATAATCATCATCTTATAAATCATACTCTTTTATAAACTACTTCCTGAATTAGTGATATGATACAAACATCCTTTGAATTTAGTAATTACAGATCTATATTTAGCATTTTTTATTGTTTATGCTATTATAGTTATCCCAATTTCTCCCCCTTCACCTCCCTCAGCCCAGCACGTCCCCCACTTCCATAGTCAATCCCCACCCCATTGTCCACATCCATGGGTCCTTCATCCATGTTTCCTGGTCAATCTCTTCCCCCTCTTCTAAACAGTCTCCATCTCCCTCCACCCCTCTTACAGCTGTGAGACTACTCCACGATTCTATGCTTCTGGTCCTATTTTACTCATTAGTGTATATTATTCCACAGATTCCTCTTATAAGTGGGATCATATGGTATTTGTCTTTCACCAACTGGCTTATTTCATTTAGCATAATAGTCTCCAGTTCTAGCCTTGCTGTTGCAAAAGGTAATAATTCTTCCTGTTGTATAGTATTCCATTGTGTAAATGTACCACAGTTTTTTAATCCAGTCATTTACTGATGGGCACTTGGGCTGTTTCCAACACTTGGCTATTATAAATAGTGCTGCTGTGAACATTGGGGTGTGTAAGTGCTTTTTAATATGTGTTTCAGGATTCTCAGGGTATATTCTGAGCCTTAGAATTGCTGGGTCGAAAGGCAGGAACATTTTTGTTTTTCTAAGGAAACTCCATACTGTTTTCCACAGTGGCTGCACCAGTCTGCATTTCCACCTACAGTGCATTAGGGTTCCCTTTTCTCCACATCGTCACCAGCACTGGTTGGTTGTCGATTTATTAATGACAGCCATTTTGGTATAGTCAGCATTTTTGGATGATCAGTATTTCACTGCGAGGAATATTCAATATACTGTATTCTTTATTACTGAACATTTAGATGGTTTCTAAATTTTCACTTTTGTATGAAATGCTAGGGGAAACACATTAAGGTATATGTTTTGTGTAAGGGATGGTTATAAAAGCCAATTGTAAGCTAAATTTTAAAATTAAAAAAGGCCCGAGAAAAATTTTATAAAATCATTAAAGTAATAAGAATAACGAAAAGCAAGATAATAATGGGTTGTCGTGTGTAGAGGTAACAGACTTGGGTGGAGAATCAGTCACAGGAGGGTTCTAAGAGGAGCACAGCAGGGGAAGGAGAGTTTTCAGTGATGGACAGAAGGCAGAGTGGCTCCAATCAGGGACATCAGGGCTGTCTAAAGACGATTGGTCCGAGTGATCTGACCCAACTCCTACACATATTGCTGTAAAACAAGGACGTTTCTAGGATAACACACAAGCTATCTAATGTGTTTATGCCTTCTGTTTATTAAGAGAGAAAGTAAAGAACACATAAAGATTTCTATCAACAACTAAAATTTTTAAAAATTATATTTAAGTTAGTTCTAATTTTCTGGAAAAATATGTTATATGATGATTTTACCTTTCTGAGAGTAATTTATAATTTAAAAAGGAAATACTTCTATTTAACAATATAGAACACAAGGTCGTGGGCATAAGGCCTGAAAGCTCTGGCCCGTGTCTCCGAGAAGATGGCCTGAGTACAGCCTCTTAAGACAAAGAGCCTATGTGGACAGGTAGCCAGGACCAGCCCTCCTGAGAAAGTGTTTGTTATCTGTTCTGATGTTCACCCATGTAGGCCAGCTGCAGGGGTTTGCAAAGGAATGCAAAATGGAATTATTCTTAGAACAGTTCGTGGAGGCCTTTATCCTCTGTGCTATACCCTGTTAGAGCCACTCCAGGTGTTCAGAATTTGTAATAATGTTGTCTCCAGAGACTTTACAATCCTCTAGATTAGGGTGAATGAACAGAGTGGGACTCTTGCTTTTCCAAGTATTTTAAGTACACTATGTGCTCAGTGTTTCAGCATTGTGTGAATTACATATTCCAGTGTTCTCGGGCCACTGTAGGTTCCTAAACAGCAAAAATTTCAAGTTTAATATAGAGAAAATTACACATACAGAAGAGGGAATATTTTATGGTATTATATGGACAAAAAGATAAATACCATTAGGATTTCTAGGGAAGAAAAAGCCTTTGAAAATTTAAACCAGTTGTGCTACTTCCCAAATAAAATCATACAACTTTCTTAGTTAAGCACAGTACAGCTGGGTCTTTTTCCTTTGTTCATTTCCTCAACAAAGGTTTTGCCTTCCACGTTCCACATTAAAATTTTACAATTTCAAACAATTTAAATGGCTAGTAAGTGGATCTAAGCACTGTTAAATTTCTAACAGTTACATTATTTATATAAATACTTTGGAAATTCACTCCTCTCTACATCGTTTCTGTAGCGTCATAGACACAGCACTTAGAAGCTCTGTCCTCTCTTTCTGGCTCTTCCAGTTATTAAATATTTACCAAGGCTATGTCAATTAATCTCTCTGAAAGTCAACTTTCTCACATACAATATAGGGATGATAAATCGTAAAACACCTACGTCATAGGGCTGTCATGAGAATCAAATTAGCTAAACCATAAGTACACTGTGAAAACAAAAATGATATCTCTAAAAAGTTTAGAAAACTTTTAATAGTAATAACAATAACAAGCCCTCATTTTGTAAATATTTCTTTTATTAGGAATCCTATGATTGCAAGCAATAGAAATTAACTAAAGGAGCTTAAGGGGGGCAAAATGCGAGAAGGAATCGCATTATAAGAATATAAAAACATCTCCTGGTCCCAGAAGCACATCAAGGTCTCGGGAAAGGCTAGAACCAGTGGCTTTTTCTCTCCTTTCTCTTCTATTTGTTCTTTGTTTGTCTGGAGCATTTAAAAATATATATCTGAAAATCAATTTCTTCTGTATCTCCTAGAATGAAAATGTGGCTACCCCATGAATCCAACGCATCTATTTTACGGATCCAGCCACATAAAGCTATTGATATCTCTTTCATTTCCAGCTGCCAATTCACAGGGAGTCTGGTTATGCTTGAATTATGTGCCTACCCATAGTCCAGTATTGTGATGAATGATCGGGGGCAAGACAAACAAAAAGGTTCTTTGGTGAATACTGCTATTCTCAGTAGATTGGAAAAAGAGACCATTGTTTTTCTCCCTAGATAAGGGGTTATTGAATGTAAAATTCCTTAAGTATCCACTACTCTCCTTAATTTACAAAGCACTTTCACATGTGAATAATTAAAAAAAATAAAGTATTAACAGATATAAAGAATTTCTCTGAATGATGGAACTATTGTAATTGAGGGCAAAAACACCTTGACAAGCTCTATTTTAAAAAATATTTTATTTATTTATTTTTCGAGAGAGAGGAAGGGAAGGAGAATGAGAGGGAGAGAAACGTCAATGTGTGGTTGCCTCTCATGTGCCCCCTACTGGGAACCTGGCCTGCAACCCAGGCATGTGCCCTGACTGGGAATCAAACTGGTGACTGTTTCACAGGCCGGTGCTCAATCCACAGAGCCACACCAGCCAGGAAGCTTTTTAAAAGAGAAGTAAGATGTTGAGGATGTGGGTGCCACAGAGAAAAGAGTGCTTAAGGGTACTCTGCTTCAGAAAATGAAAGGGATTTCATATTTACTCCTAAGAGGATTGGATGGGGAAAAAAAGCAAGGAGACTGGGAGGCAGAGCCCAAGAAATGCTGGCCATCAAAGCCACATGGAGTAAAGACCTTGTAAAAGGGGCACCTTTTTTACCCCTTCTGCAAAAAGAAAAAAAAAACTTTAAGAAGAAAATAACTAATGTGTGATCTTTCAGTTGTTTCTTAGTAATTTGGGTTATATGTCCACTCTGTGGACATTATGTGAATGAGATGCAACAGAGAGAAAGAGAGAGAATGGAGTTTGTCTGGACTGACTCAGCACAGAACAAAGGAAAACTGTATGAAAGCAGTAGTACAGGCAGAGTAGAGATTCACCCCCCAGGGTCTCAAGGGCAGGGGGCAGCAGCTGACTCAGTTATAAACACATTATTGCCTATGATCCACCCCAAAACACTTCATGTAATCAAACAGATGTCATTACCATTTGACAGGTGAAGAAAGTGAAGACAATCACTTACCTAAGGTCTTACAGAAAATTACTTTCAGAATGGAACTAAAGTCTATATGTCTCCTCACTCCTGGGTGCATGTTACTGCATTGAATTTATTTTCTTCAACTGTTATGACAATAATAGAATGATAGTAGCATACCTTGTGGCAAGAATTGAGACATTTCTTTTAATGAAATGCATTTACTGGAACAACTAAGATTATCTTTTATTCATTCACCCATTCATTTAACATATACAGGCATGAGCAAAAGTAGGTTTACAGTAGTTCATATGGAAAATAATAAATAAATAATAATACAAGAATAAACTCTGTTTCTCGTACTCGCAACTATATACTTACTTTTGTCCACCCCTGTATTTGTTGAATTCCTACTCTGTCACCAACAGTATGAAAGTCACTAGTGCTTTGCTTATGAGTAAGAATAGTGTGATCAAAGTAAATCTTAAAATTGTGAGAGAAAAAGATTCACAGTGTTCTTGATTTTTTTTTGTACTCTTTGAAATTGCAGTGTCACACAAAGTCTGATCTGGTTTCAGCTGTAAGACTGAATAGTTAAGAATCTAGAACTAACCACATCCACCCTCATACACTGGTGGGAAGGCAATGGTACAGCCTCTTTTGAAGACAGCTTGGCAGTACCTAAAAAAAGTTACATGTAGATTTACCATATGACCCAGCAATTCCACTCCCAGGTATATGCCCACCCAAGATAAATGAAAACAGGTATTCGGACAAATACTTGCACATGAATGTTTATATCAGCATTATTCACAATAGCCCCAAAGTGGAAACAACATAGATGTCCACCAACTAATGAATAAGAAGACAAAATTTGGCATACCCATAAAATGAAATAATATTATTTTGCAATTAAAAAAGCACTGATACAGGCTACAACATGGATGAAATGTGAAAACATAATGCTAAATTAAAGAAACCAGACACAAAAGCCATATATTGGATTATTCCATTTATATGAAATGTCTAGCATGGGCAAGTCCATACAGACAGAAATTAGATTAGTAGTTGCCAAAGGCTGGGATGAGTGGAGAATTTGGAATGGCTGTTGAAGTGAATGAATGGGATTTCTTTTTTTGGAATGAAAAAATATCTTGGAATTAGTGGTAATGGGTATACAATCTTGCAAATATATTTAAAACCATTGAATTATACACTTTAATAAATTTTAAACATTAATTATATCCCAATTTATAAAAACATAACACATTACATTTATACTTGTGTATAAATTCAGGACAACAAAATCACTATCAAAATTAACATTAACCATATTGCAATCACAGTACTTCCATTGCTACATTTTCTTTTTCAGCATATTCCTGTGTTATCCAAAGTGTCCTTCATTTAGCCACTTTGTGTTACAGAAGAGTCTCAAGAATCTTTTTTTTAGGAGCCTCAATAATCTCACAGAAGCCAACTGTTCAGTTACTGTTCTTAGAATAAAGTTATTGTTGGAAAGCAATTGCTACTGGTTCAACTTACTA